>VXAL01013309.1:305734-318865 GCA_013399475.1 Chauna torquata | reverse complement strand
TACAGGTATTTTCTTAGTGCCAGTAAGATTTAGATTCGTGTGCCTAGTATCAGAGTGAGTTCTACTGGAAGGGTCTGTGCCCTGCTGGGGACCGTAAATACTTTTCTGAATCAGGTCCTAACACCATAAATGTGGAGAAAAAATAACAGAATAGCCATATGAGAGAGTGATAGAAAAAGAGAATGAGAAAGAAGTAGATGAAGGAAATATGGTAGAAACAAATGAAAAGATGGAAAGAAGAAGGTGCAGACATTGATTGTCATAGGAGAAAAGGCATAACATTTGAACTGAGGCTGAGGTTAATGGAAAGATTCCCACTGGCATCATTGGAATTTTTTATCAAACTCAGATAAAGGAAACAGCAACGAGGACGGAAAATTGCTCATTTCTTTTGGAAAGAAACCAGATGAGAAAGAAAGAAAGAAAGAAAAGAATCATGAATACTTATAAATAACTTAAAGTTATGGCAGCTTTAAATATTTTTTTGTAATATATAGTAGTAGTTTTTGCTGACAGCAAAGGTTTTTCTTCTTGCAGTCTGTCATATTAAAAAAAATCCACTTCAGACACAGTAAAATACATAAATTAACAAACATACTGCTAGGGATGGTTTATTTAATTCTAAGACAAGTACCTATAAAATGAGATGAATTTTCTTCTATAGGTGCTCATCAGCTAAAGCCTCTAACAGAATGTTAGCTTAAATCTGAGAACCTTTTAGAAGCTTAAGTTAGATTAAATGATACCACTTCAAATGTGCCATCCACAGCTGTCACAAAGTGAATGCAATTAGTTGTAGGAAGTATTGATCTCACAGTAAGTATAATGCTCTTAGCTGACTGGTGTGTAGGTTTCTAATCCTATATTAGTTTAAACAGATCTTAAGGAGATCAAGTAGCGCTTAAGCATATGAAAGATGGAGAAGATAAAATATTAGGTTTAATTGGCTTTGAATTTGTTGTGTTTCAAACGTTATGTTAGATCACATCTGTTTTCTGTTTCTCCCCTGTACTACTAAAATAATAATGCCATGATTTACAGAATCAGTTGAACCAGGAGAGAAGGCTTGCCAGAAAAGCTTCATGTAATGAAGAAGAAAGAAGTCCTGTTATCATGCAGGAAAAAAACAGAAAGCTTGAGCTGGAGGGTAGCTCTGGAGTGCTATACTCCAAAGACACAACTGCTGAATCTGCTGTGAATGGGAGTCAGACCGAGGGCAGTGAGAAGGAAGCCAGCCGCTCAGAAAGCAGCTTTGATGCAGACAGTGAAGCCTCTGAAAGTGAAAGCGCATCTAAGCAAACAGCTTTTAGCTCATCCAGCAACACGTCTGCTTTGCATGTAAACCACATCAATGTTAAAATGCCACATACCAAACCAAATGACAATAACGATGAGATGATTTCCAGTGCCATATCCAAACTCAGCTTCTGTGACACTATAAATGAAGATGAAAAATCAAGCTGTGGTGATCCAGGTTTATTGAATAATTCCATGTTCTCAGTAGGCAAGTCTCCATTATCCCCAAACCCTCAAAACGCTTTTCAGACGCTTTCCCAGAGCTATATAACTAGCTCAAAGGAATGTTCTGTTCAGTCCTGCCTTTACCAGTTTACCTCTGTAGAGCTGCTAATGGGGAACAACAAGCTTTTATGTGAGAGCTGCACTGAAAGGAAACAGAAGTATCAGAAGAAAACCAACTCCTCAGGTAATTTGCTAGTATGTGGGCACTGTACAAGATTTCCTCTCAAAACCTGTGCAGCCACTGATGTTTCATTGCTCCGGATGGGCTTCCCCCTTGTGGCTAAACAGAAAATGTCTCCCCAAGCAGAACTTGCTTGTAACAACTTGAAACTTCATCCTGCAAGTATTAGAACATAATTATAAATGTAATTTAGAATTTATTTTGCATCTTTTGTTTATTTTTACCCAAGATAAGTAATTTAAAGATCACCGTAAACTGAATAGGCTCATTGTTTGATATTAACCTTTTCTGCTGTTTATATGTGCTTTACAATCTTGGAAGCTTTGAAATAAATGCTGTAATATTCAGCTGTAGTAACTTATGTACTCAGGGAAGTCATGTAATTAAGTAGGTGAGGGGGCAAAAAAGTAATGAAGAACTTGTAATGAAGAAGAGGGGAGGAAAAAACTATAAAGATTTGGAAGAGTGGAAATGAGATAGAATTACCTTCTCATGACAATGTTTTCTTCTACATTTGTATGGCCTAAGCAGACCATTACTGTTCACTGAGTAAGAAAAAGTTTAAATATAATGAAAAATAAGCTTTTAAAATGCACTGGACGGCTGTCTTGATTTTTGTTTTGTTTTGTTTTTTAATATAGTAATTCTGAAAGATTAAAAAAATAGGCTCTTCTGAGTTGTCTTAAAAAAAATACAAAGAGGGATCTTACAGTAACAAAAAAAATTGCGTATTTGCTGTGTGTTTATAAATATCTGGAGAGGTACAAATTAAGTGTGATTAAATTCAGAAAAATTCTAAATCTAAAAAAAAGTAATGATCATTCATTTATCAGACATTGGACTGAGAGGGCTGTGTAATATTTTGGTTCAATGGACACAGTGAAAAAATGGAAAATAAAAATCAGTTCACAATCATTAATTTTTTTTCCTCCTAAGAAGTTGCCTACTTGTACTAGAAATGCTACATTCTGCCTCAAATGAAATATTTTGCTTTGGGCGTGTGTGAAACAAGCCAATTAATTGATTTTTCAGGAGAAAAAAAGTGCTGGTGGCATGTTCTCTTTTTACTCTGTAGCTAACTGTGGAGCTACTTTTGGTAAGAGTCCCCCATTCAGTTCTCTCCACACCAAAGGCCACAGTTCCCAATGCTGTGTGCTCCAGCCAGCAGGTTATGAGGCATCCTGAAATGGACGCCCTCACCTTCAGACCTTTCTCAGAGATAAGCACAAAGTGTGTGCTTGCCATGAAGAATAGAAAATTAATCTCTAGCTTAGTGGTTGGGACATTGGCATAGATGAAGAGACCTGTGCTTTGCATTTCTTGTTCCAGTGATCATCTGTTTATTTCAGGTGAAATTCTTTTAACAGGAAAGTTCTGTGTTATGGTAGCAGACACCATATCTCAGTGTGCTTCCAGCTTTTGATCTGATTTGTGTTGGATGGGTTAAAATAATGCTTAGATTTGGTAGATGATGTTTACTGAAAACAAGAGGAATGAGAAAATATTTTTCTGTTACTCCACAAAATCTCCTTTGGAAAATATATTCATGTGCAAAGTCATTGCAACATAGATCTATTCTGTCAGAAATGTAAAAAATACGTAAATTCTGTGTGACTGCCCTCACTTTACAAATTACTCTTTTGATATTCATAAATACAGAAAAGAAAATGGAAGGTGTCTACACAAATGCTCGGAAACAGCTACTGATTTCTTCAGTTCCTGCTATTCTTATTCTCCATCTGAAAAGATTCCACCAGGTAAAAGGCCCCAAACCTATATTCCTCTGCCACATTGGTGGATGAGCAACTATTTAAGTTTCATTTTGCATATTAATGTTAGCTTTTTATATGAAGGATTAGTAGAACCACTATTTATTTCTGTTTGTGCACGTTTGTGTTTTTTTTTTTTTTTTTGAATCTCTGATACCTTCAGAATGCATTTAGCCATTCAGATGTATCCAGAGAAACCTCCTATGTGTCAGTCATGCTTTTGTGTAGCATGCAGTGTATTGAAAACATACCAAAGAATGTTTCAATAAGTTACAGTCTTATTCTTCATTTTGGTTTATTTTAATAGTATAGTAATACACATCAGCTTTAAAAAGCTTCCTAGTAAAAGTATTTATCTTACAGTCTTTTTTTTTTTTTTTTTTTAAGGCTGGTTTGAGTCTACGGAAGGTGAATAGACATGTGGATTTCCCACTAATTTTAGACTTAGCACCATTTTGTTCTGCTTCTTGCAAGGTACACATTTCAAATCTGTATTTTTATTGTACTTTAACAGTTGTTATTGTCCTGAACACAAGTTAAACTGGATTGATGATGATGATGATGATTCCTTCCTTTCCCAGAGAAATTATAGACTGAATGCTTTCTGGTAGTGTACTGAAATCAGAATCTTAGCTGACTGAAATTCCATTCATATCAATGAATAGCACTGGTGTTAACTAGTACTAGTTAAGCTATGCTGCCCTGATGGTTTTAATGTATCTAACAGCATTAAGGACAAGTATTGCTGCTTCCATGGTAACTAAATTCAATTAATAGACTCTTGCTTATAAGATGTGTTTTACCACTGGAAATGATGCAGACGTCTATCTCCTTCTTTTAAAGTAATACTGTTGAAAACTAATTAAGATATCTGTAAAATTTGTTGTGAAATAATTCATCTTTATTTTCTGTGTTTCTGGGAATACAGAATGTTACAGATGGTGCAAGAGTGCTATATAGTCTTTATGGAATAGTGGAGCACAGTGGGTCAATGAGAGGTGGTCATTATGCGGCATATGTGAAAGTCAGGACACCCTCCAAGAAATTACTAGAGCATATTTCTGCCACTAAAAACGTTCTAGGTACGTACAACAGAACCTCCTTTCTCTATGAGTAAAGCCAAAGCAACCACTGGCTACGGCTTCTTTTTGTTAAGGTGATTTAGAATCGTTTTAGCTCAGAATATTGTATTATTTTTAGGGGCCCTCAAATCAGTTTTTTTTTCTGTTACAGACAGTGCATGATCTGCTTCTATATTAAACCCACACACAGCTGAGTAAACAATGGAATTTTGGTTCAGGTATTAGAGAATTGATGGAAAATGCTCCTCTTTTTCCTAGTCAAAATAGTATGTTCAGATGGATAGCACTGCCCTCTAATATGTAATTATTTGGCATATTTGGTATTCGAAAATGTTCTAGTGCAAAAGCTGAGTCCAGAACAACTTAAATTAAATTTTCCGTATTTTTGATCATCTTACCTATCTTGTATTTATTAGGATTTGAAATTTTTTTCATGCTTAAAAATCTGGAATACTCTGATTTAATGTGAACAGCAAGAAACCTTTTCATGGAGGATATGTAGTTTGTTGTAGAGGTTCTGTTCGTATTTTGAGAAGTGCATGCCAGTTCTTTTTAATATGTTTTGTCATGTAGAATGAAATAAGATTCCAGGATAGAACCTGTTAGTGAATGATATGTGGAGGCAATGTTGAGTTGTCAGAGCAAGGTAAATGTATTTACTGTTTCCTTTCATGGAGGAGCAAGAGCTGAGCACACATTTTGTTTATCCTGTGTAGTATCACTTTGCATTTGAAGCTCATCGCTCAGAAGAACAAATATTTTATATTCTTTTTGAAACAAGTCTCCCTCAGTCCTCGGCTTCCCATGCGGTAATTACTAGAACTGATAAGATCCTTTCTGTGTTCTTAATTTCACACTGGTCAGCTTTTGAAATGTGATTTTTTCTGTGTCAGAACTGGTTGCGTGTGATAACGTAACATACTGTTAGAACTCAGTAGGCCGTACTTAAGTGTCTTAGGCTTTGTGAATAAATATGAAAAAGGTGATGGCAGTGTACATTTGTAAGCATTGTCTTCCACCAATTTCTGTTACGGTGTTCTTTGACTTGTACATTTCAGACTATAAATACTGGACTGCATCTAAGTCATGAGTTATTCTTGTGGGTTAGAAGTGTTTTCTTGCATTTTGAAACATCCATTGTATTTGTTCGATGATGATGTGAAAGACAAGAAACATGACTTCTTTTGCTGTTGCATTTCAGGTTTAAAAGAAGCTGTGGGAGCATCAGCAGGACAGTGGGTCTATGTTAGTGATGCCCATGTTCAGATGGTTCCGGAATCAAGAGTACTAAACGCACAAGCGTATCTGCTTTTTTATGAAAGATTATTACTATAATTCTCAACAGTTTAATTAAAAAAATGGTAGTGGTTATTTACTTTACCTTATTTAAAGCTGCAGTGGTAAGAGTACCTGTAAATATCGTGCCTTTATCTTGTAGAGAATTTATCATACGTTAACTCTGAAGTTCAGTCAAGCTATTATAAATATCTGAATGGTTCTTTTAAAATACGCACTTCGCCATACATTTTAAATTCCTGGATATTAAAATACAGTCCAGTTAGAATGTAAGATGATGTCCTATCCTAGTTAGGTCAGTGGAAAATTTTGTTCTTGACTTTAACGAAGATAAGCTTTTACCCATAGTTCTAGAACAGGTGAGAATAAAAATGTTGATAGTATTAAGTGCCTGGATTTGCTGCTGTACAGTAACAATATAAAGTAGTTCAACTTCTTTGTAATTTAGTCCAGATCCTTCCCATCACTGGGTTGGATGTCTGCTCTTAGGATTTCTGCAAAAAAGTACATGTCAAAGCATGTAGCTTGCAGATGTAGTAATTGGAAAGCAGTGTTTCCAGAACAGAGTAACAACAGATGTCTCTGGGTAATGCTGCAGTGCACTTTCCCAATATACTGTTGGGAACAGATTGGGAAAATATAGCTTCTACAATGTGACAATGAACCCTCAGACACTCGATACCCATTCAGCTATCTCCAGCAGGCACTGGTATAGCCATGTACTCCTGTTTTAATGTAAATATATACTGCGGCATGCAGGTATATATCCTCTAAGATATATATATGCACACCATAAATCTGTCGATATGTATTTTCATTTTACCTACTAGGATAGGAAAGAGAATTGCAAACACTTCTGTATTTAGTAAATTTTCAAATTCATAATTATGGCACATGTACAGCCTATAACAAGCTCGTGTATGAATATGTATGGAATTTAAGTGTAACTGGGTAAATTCTGTTACTTTGGGTTCCAAACATGAATTTATCTGTTCCTGAATACTTTTCTCACGGGACTAATAAACTATAAATTATTTTTGCACTGTGTGTGTCTCTTGGACAGTAAATGATGACTTTTGCCTACTGATGCATGTCTGGACTTCCCTGTGCCGTCAGTGGAGGACAGCGTGTTTCCTGGTGGCAGAACTTGCTTCTGTAGCCTGGTTCGTGTCCATAATTTGACTGCCCCATTTGCGATGTTACTTATTTTGGTAATTTCTCATTTCCATCCCAGATAGTAATAAATACATTTTAAGGTCAAAATCTGATGATGATTGTGAAGCTATGTGATTATTTATACAGAAATCAGTTATTGAAATAGGAATTGCATCTGTAACAATTACATCTGGTCTAGCTTGCTCTCTGGTAGAGGAAAAACCTGTGTCTTATTTCTGCTTCCTATTTTCATTTATAGAAAAGTTTTGTTGTGAAAAAAATTGCTGTTCCTTTTACCACCTCTGCCATACGTTGTCATACTTACTTGCACATATTTTCTATTCTGTAGCTCTGTTTCAGAGTTACATCCCAACCGTGTTCACCTTTTTGCCCAAGAAAATAACAGAACCTGTATAGCTGCATTTGCTCAATCAAACTGCTGAGATACATTTTATAGTCACAGTACTTGTAAGTACTTCTGCAGGCGTAAGGACTGTTTGGCCATAAAACTGACCGTCAGAACAGGTAGAGTGAGCCTCTGGTCACACAGGATTTTATTTTTGAACGGAAAAGCTCCTCTGGCTAGGTCAAAGGTAGGATATACATCTTGGCCAAGCCAGTCAATGTTTTCCTTTACTAATTAAAAGTGTCTCAGTTTACCCCAAAACAGTAAAACTCAGAGAAACTAAGCAGACAGGTTTAGCTATCTGTATTCCAACTAAACACAACTTAATCTGAGTCTATACTAAAACAGAAAAAACATCATGTTTAGACTGGAGGTGGTTAAAATGTTAATTCTCTTTTACCGCTTCATCTTCCTGGACCCTTCCTCCAGCCACCTTCCCCCTCTTTGCATGTAGTTGACCAAAACTCAAAAATAGTTGAGAGCAACAATCACAGCAACTACAGACTAGATTTCACTTCTGTGACTCAATCTTACTTAGAGACCACAGATGGAGTATATTTGGCCCACCTTAAAGCAGACAGATTGACTAGATGAGGCTGTGAAGTTCCCGGTTTTGCTGACTTCTGAAAGTGTGAAACTACTGAACATAAATAATAATCATCTCCTATTTTATAACCTAGAACTAACTCCCTAGAGTACAGAAATAGGAAAGAAGCAGATCAAGATTTTCTTTCTGTATTTTCATTTTTTAATGCTGTTTTCAAGAAACTCTCTTTGAGGTGGTCTTTGTTTTCCTTTAACCGGGGTTCACGTGCTGTTTGGACTGCTGAAATCTTCCGAAGTGGGCATAGTGATTAGGATACCATGAAAGATGCTGGCAGGATGATTTCCTCATTAGCATCCAGGGAACATTCCTTTCTATTAGGTTATTTTATAGTATATGGAGGGAAAAAGGCATGAAAAAAAGCCAGCACCTTTATCCAAGATGGCCATCGTTCTTGCTCCTGGATGAGGCTTTCTCAGTTGAAATAAAAAGCTGTTTTAGCAGCAACTCCAGTCAGTTCAGAGTCAGGAACAGATATGAAAATGTTATAGAAGAAAACATTCTATAATAATAAGTCATCAGGTTTTAGAATGAAGAATTCATGACTAAGGAGAGAATGCTATCCACAAATTTTAATACAAGTCACACTTAGGGTGTCCTTCAAGGCCATAGGTGGCTTTTTTGTGCCAGAATTTGGCTCCAAAGCAAGTGACTGTACATAAACAAGCGTACTGAAGACCTGTTACAGTTCTTTCTCAGGAACTGCAGAAGTTCAGAGCATTCCTGGAAAATGCAGATGGACATCCTACATTTGTTAAAACGTTAAACATGATACTAGAGCCTATTGCCAAAGCCTAGGAACACTAGTTTCCTGCAACCACCAGATGAACACACACTGTTGAAAAGCAGTGGGTTTTCAGAATTTTCTTCCTTGAAATCTCTTCTGTTCCCAGTGTTACCAGACCAGAAATCTTTTCAGGCCTATAGCATCTGCTCTTCATAGAGCTATATATATACCATACTTTCTCGGGGCGGGGGGGGGAAGTAAAGCAGTAGCCTGCTTCCCCGTTTGGAGTAGCTTAGAAACTTCTTTCTTTTTGTCCCTCCCTTCTCCTCGCACCACTGTCTTATCAGCCTCACTTGTCCTTTATGTTTTGGGGTCTCCATAAGCCTCTGTGCCAATGCTTTTTCTTTAATCCATCCTTAACCGTAAAACAGTGTTTCCCACTCTCATCACCTGGGTTCCTTGAACTACCAAAGCTTACTGGAAGAGGTACTCTTAACTATGATCTTGCCTCTCTGTACCACTATACGAGCCCTGTCTACAGGTGGCAGCACAGGCATCTGAGAAAACCTGACTCCCGAGCTGCTCTCTGCTGACCAGTCACGCAACAGTGCCTTTAAACCAATGACAAAGAAAGCCAAGTAAATAATTGCCCACCTCTCAGTTAGTAAACCTAATTTATGAGAAGTATTTGATTTGCATATGGAGCAGCTGGAACGCCTACAAAATTTTCCCCAGAGCTGAGGCATCAATAAAGACGGCTCTATCAGCTAAGAAGTTAGTCCAGATTTTACAGTCTTTCTCCTCAGAAAGACCTTTGTTATCTTTGGATCTATATACCATTTATGCTATATTTGGCTAAAGATGGCAAAAAGTGTCAGGGAAAAGAATTACACTAACCTGTCTACACCAACATGCATACAGACATCATGTTTGTATAAGCCTGTTCTCCTAAGAGCGTGCTTCAAATACTTAGTGGTAAAGGAAAAACAAACAAAAAAACCCTGAACTTCTGCGCCCAAGATGCATGCACTGTAATTGTCTTTGTTTAGAAAATGAAGTCCTTGCAGTCTGCCAAACCTTCCTTCCCTATTCCCATCTGCACCTTTCTGTGCGCATCAATGAAGTGCTCTTGCTTGTGGATTTCAAGTGGTAGCAGGTGAGAGTGGTTTATAAATTCATTAAAAGGCCAAGATGTCTTAACTTCACCATTTGCTTCTCTTTGGACTTCTTTTTTATATTAACACAAACTGAATCATAAAGGGACATGCAATTAATGTACCTACATTCTCAAAGTAACCTGTTATAAAATTCTTATTTGAACTTACTAGTAACAAACTAAGGTCTGGGAATTATTCTTAGGAGATGATTTAAGATGCATTAAAATGGGAACAAAGAAAGCATTCGAATACAACTTTTATGTTAGCAAAAATCAGCAAATCTAATTTTAATTAAAAAGTATTGAAAAAAGTACTACAATGGCAGCATACTTCACAAAACATTTATAGCAGCCATGACTACACAAAACTTTGATATTTCTCAGTTTTCATTATCTGGAAACTTTTTTGCTGAGCCTTGTACATATTTGTTTGTACAAAGACTTCTAAATCTACATGAAAGAGATGCCACTCATTTTCAGAAGAGCCAGTTCAGTCTAATTATTTTACAATGGATTATTTTTGCTTCTGTATCTATTTACTGTGTCTTCGGGTGTTATTTTGCCAGTTGTTTTGGCTGTTTGTACCTCTGCCTTTGCTGTATAAATAAACTGCAGAAACAGTGGGAAAGTGATTATTCAAGATGATTCAAAATCATTTTTTCTGTAAACTGAGATTATAACATTTTCAGAAAGAAGTCTGTTAATACAAGTCAAAATATTTCCTTTGCACATTACATAAAATGTCTGAGTGAATTAAGTTTTTGTAATAAAGCAATTATAATTCATTGTAACTACGTTAAAACTACTTGGTAATATTCTGTCTATATAAAGTTATAAATACTTTTGTATTCGTTGATATTCATCCAAAAACAGTATTTTTTTTAAAGAGTTAAGAATGTTTCTTACATCTACTGTAGCTTCCAATATTTTTCTAGTACAAAATATAAAGGTGCAACACTGCTTCTAAAAGAGAACAAAAGAGCATTCCTTTTGAGTAGGTTTATGATTTCTTAACACAATCTCATTGCTTTGCTGGGTTAAATTTTTGCTTTTGTGGTATGTAACATGGGGCTCATTTCAGTGAACTCCACGACACTACCTTGACAGTGGCAACAATTCCCTGTTTAGCCATTTTACAAAGTTAAGTTCTGATCCTATTATCATTTCTGCATATGGATAATCCCTGCTATGTTCACATCCACTAGCACTTATGCAAAAGACAGTCTAAGTAATCAAAAAACCCCATTGCTCAGTGCAAAATGCTCACAAGCAATAAATGAAGTATGTTAAAGTTTTTATTCATTTACTCTTTTCACTTGTTTGAACTCAGTCTCTTACTCTGCAGGTATTTAAATAACAATACTTTTAGAATTTTACTGCAGTACCGCTATCTTGTACACTTTATTTGTAGATTTCTAATTCCAAATATTACTAAGTAAACAGGGCCTTAAATGCAGACTGTATTAAAAAAAAAAAAGACAAAAGTCTCATCAGTTTTCCAATCTATCTTTGGTGCTTTCACAAGTTTCTCAGAATAAAGTTGCCATTTGTCTTCTATTCATTTTGGCTTTTACATCTATGGTATATATTATTTATCAAATGTATAAATAAAACATCTAACCATTTACAAAACTATATATTGTCAAAGCACAACATGTATGTTGTACAACTGTGTTCACAAAGCTTCCATTTTATTTTTCCACAGCTGAAGAAAGAATTTTTTTTTTCCTTTATCTTGTATGACAACTTCACTGAACCTGGAAGAGATACTCAGATATGAATCTGTATCCTTGAACACATAAGCTACACTACTTGTTTCCCCCTGCCTTACCACCTGTGGCATAGGTCAGAGACTAAGGGACACAGTTTGTTCCCTTTACAAGAACAGTTTTGTAATTTTGTGGTCAGTTAAGACCTGGACCAAGAGTGCAGGTGCCCCTCACATCCTCAGTTTCAGCAGTAGCTTAAAGCTTGTCTATCCATAAAGTAGCACTCCAAGGTTCCAGCTGTGTGTCAGTGGACAATGGACATACTTAACACTTCCAAAACACTTCCATTCATGGAAAGCATTCTTGATCCAGCCATTTCTTGCAACACAGAAAGGGAGAAGTCTAAAACACTGCAGCTAACAGTAATACGCAGCATAAACAGCAGCAAAAAATCTTACAATTAAATCATTACGTGAAGCAAAGCACAAGTTCCTTGCAGCTTTCAATTTTCTGTAGACTTAGAAAAGTTACTTTCTTCTGTTAATCCATGTTGGTCTTAATGTTACTGTACCCAATGATCAAAAACATAATGGTTGTCTTATATGTTTAGGTCAGATGAAGCTAAAAGAAGGAAACAAAGTAATCACTAGCTAGTGAAAATCTCTGTTCCACCAAAAGCAATGCAATCACTAATTCCTTGCCTGGGAAATCAACCCCAGTGTTGATACAGGACGAGCTATTTACCAGGGATGATTTTGATTTATCTTCACACATTAAAATACAATATTCATAATTTCAAAGGTAAATTTCACGACACCTTAAAAATTAATTTGGATATTCTGATTAAACTACGTAAAGAATTGTCCTGCTCCATGAATGCTCCAGATATGCATACGCAGACCTAACTTACTCAGAATGCCCACACCCTGCAAGTGTGCAACACATTAGTCATTTATATATTTCAATGCAGCATCATTTCCCGGAGTTACGTCCCCTTAACGAAATAATAGATACATACAACTTGCTTCAGCAGTAGTCACAACGCGAGTACCTGTCTCACGGGAGAAGGAAGCAGAACGGGAAACTGGCACAGCCACAGTCCGATTAGCGTGACCCGTACAGTCGTTAGCTACAAAAACGCATCTCTGGCCGCTCGTAAGCGTCTTTGTGAATTACAAGGAAACGAACGCAAGAACGGATCACTCGATGCTACTGCAGATGCGTCAGGGCCACAGAACCCTTTACAGGCTTCTCCGCGCGCACGCCACCCCCTGCGCTTCAGCCCGAGCCCCCCTCCCCCGGCCGGGGGCCTCTGGGGAGGCCACAGAGCGGAGGAGCTTCCCGCCGCTCCCCTCGTCTTCCAGCGCGCAGGAGGGAAGCGAACTCCCGGCCGCTCCGCGCCCTCCTCGGCTGCGCAGGGGCTCTCCTCGCTCCCGCTCCCGGCGGGGCAGCCCACCTCGGGGAGCGGGCCGCGGCAGGCGGGCCGCGGGAGCGCGAGCAGGGCAGGCCAGGCCGGGCCGGGCCG
>VXAL01013309.1:274067-304832 GCA_013399475.1 Chauna torquata | reverse complement strand
CGCCGCCTCCGCCGGGGGGAGGCCGCCGCGGGCGCTTGAGGCCCCGCGGGGCGACCGGGAGGGGCCCGAGCAGGGGGCGCGCAGCTGGGCCCGGGAGGGGCCGGAGGAGCGCTGCTCGTTACCGGTGAAGCCGTGCCCGATGGAGCACGGTTGAGGGTCTCCGCGTGTTTGCGTAGCGGCCCCGGTAGGAAGCAACGGGTGCCCGAGGGTTTAGTAGCTGACTGCGTTCACAGCCTGGCTTCCGCAGAGCAGGCGTCCGTGCGGAGTATTTGTGCCGTTCCGTGCGCTTCGCGGCAGTTCCCATGAGTTCATCCCACTGGAGGGCCCCGGAGAACTTACGTTACCAGTATGACACGCAGCGACATCGGTAGGACACCTGGGCCTAGCTGAGTAGCGGGGCACATGCAGGGTGTTTCTAGATAGATCCTTGAAACAGACCGCAGGTTTGCGAGCCCTTCTGCATCAGGCGCTTACCTAGACAGATTTTAAGTACTTTTTCAGACAGTTGCAGAGCGTTCAGTGTTCAGCTAAGCTTGGATGAGATGTGCTGGGCTTTACAGTTAAGGATGTGCTACCCCAGCTGAAATTTAACAAGCTTCTGGAAGATAAATTACTATACAGAGTATTCTGACCACATTGGTTGTTGTTAGTTTCTTCTCTTACGGTCATACCTGTAAATGTTTGCATGTGAAAGACCTTTATTGAAAGATACAGGCAGTGAACCTTGTGTCAACTCTCCTTTTATGCCATTAGGAGACTTCCTGTCTTGTCTTTGTCACGTGTTGTGTGAACACCTGCTCTGGAAGAGCAGTTTCTCAGCTTTGGGGCTCAGAAATTTTGCAGAGCTTGAGTCCACAAATGTAGCACGCTTCCACAAATTCAGTGGGAAACTTGCCATGTCACCTGTAGCGATGGAGGAGAATCTTAACCATATTTGATTTTTCAGTTAGGCACAAGATTGTGCCAAGTATGGAGACAGGAGTGTCAGTCTCCCTTCTTTTCATGACTGAGATACATGATGATCATAAATCTGCCTTTGGCAACAAATAATCCTAGGCAATGTGTCTGTGGGTAGGTTTTAATAGATGTTCTTACTTCAGTTACAGAATCACTGAATGGTTGAGGTTGAAAGGGACCTCTGGAGATCACCTGGTCCACCCCCCCTGCTCAAGCAGGGTCACCTAGAGCACATTGCATAGGATCACATCCAGGCGGGTTTTGAATATCTCCAGAGAAGGAGACTCCACAGCCTCTCTGGGCAGCCTGTTCCAGTGCTCTGTCACCCTCACAGTAAAGAAGTTTTTCCTCGTATTCAGATGGACCCTCCTGTTTCAGTTTGTGCCCCTTGCCTCTCGTCCTAGCTAGGTCACTGGATGATCTATTTCCTTGAGTGATAGCTGTGTTTATCACTGGGGGTAGAGTCTGCTCATGAACAGCGAGGAACAGCTGTTTATTTAGCTATTGCTTTTTCTTCTTTTGTTAGTTAGTTATTGGTGCTATTTGTTTTTTATACAGAACATGGTCTTAAAGGAGGAAGTTGCAGATGGACAGCAGGAAAAACATGCTGTTACCTGGGTAACTGAAAGTATAACATCAGGTCTTCTAGTGGAATTTTACATGCAAAAAATAATCAGATCAGACTTTTTTCCAAACCCAACAGAATTATGATTCAAACTGCTTAAGTTGCTTTGGTGTTTCTGTGGCAATGTTTTAACAATGGTTTTAATGCTTGTGATAATCAAGCGCGTGTTTGTCCTTATGTCTTCAAAATGCAGAAGATAAATAAACGATAGCTGAGTTGCCAATATCTGATCCTTTTGTTTGTTTAAAGGGATTGGCTTCAGCTCAGTGGACATGTGGATTTAAGTTTAAAATAACGTAACTTGGAAGCTACACTGCTTGAATGACTCACTGTAGAAGTTCTTGTAGTATTTTTTTTTTTTTTTGGCTTTTGTTCAGCCGACTTCATTTTAGTAGTGCTGTAAATATTAGTCAGACATGCTGGTGTATCAAATCGGTTCTGGAAAACTTTGTACGTACAGAGCAAGCTGGCTTCTTCAATTCCTTTTATGTTTCTGTATCTTGGATCCTGGTTACGTGTTTGGAAAGCCTCTGTTCTTCAGTCTGAGAAAGAATAGTTCCTATGTTAAAATCAGAGTGGGGTAATTGAATTGACTTCCAGTGTTCTAGTGATACGCAACTGTAAATGGGCTGGAAGAATTTTACGTGTTTTTTGATTAGACATCTTGCTGACAGATTCCAGCAGGCACATCGGTGTAGTTTCTGGTTCTCAGGATGAGAGAAGATATATAGTGTCTGGGCATTAAGTACTTGCAACAGCTTAGAGTGGTGCCCTAGCTGATGTAGAGAAATCGTTGGCCAACTAAAGGGGTGTGTGTGTGTGAAACAGTCACAATCAAGATAGTTATTTTTAACTTTTTTCTCAATTATTGCAATCTTAACTCACCCCATAAATGTTTCATTTTCTAACCAGCAGCTGAGTATAATGTAGTACCAAATACTGGTTTTCCCAAGTGAAGTGGAAGCTGGTATGTTTTTCTCTGAGTGATAATAGTCGTTATCATGACCCTAATGAAGCGATAGCATAGCAGGAGGAAGGGGGGAAATATCCTGCACGGAGTCAAAGTCAACTACCTTGAATGAAAGGAAAAGAACAAGGCACTTGCACGAAAGATCAAGACATCAGGCTGTTGATTTCCAGGACCTCTGTTTCTGACACCTCTCTGTTTTCCTTTAGGTCCCTCTCCAGAGCCTAAGGCTGTATGGGAGATAGAGTATCTTTCTTTACCTACATACCTGACCGATGAATGGAATACCAAAAATACCATGTCATCTTTAAACTCCGTGTCCAAAGACTGTAGTTGTGTAGGGGTTCTCAAAGTATGCAGTATGGCCTGCAGTTTCAGCTTCGTTGCTTATTCAGGTAATGCATACTTCTATGCTAAAATGCAGTGCCTGTTTGGAAGGCCTGTAAGACCAGATCTTTAGTCAGCAGAACAACTTCTGCAGCTACATATTGGAGTTCAAACTGCAAGTAAAACTTGTCAGGCCATCTCACGTCACATATGGATCTGTCGTTCAGGGGTGATGAGTAATGTTATCAGAAAGGTGATGCAGCAGCCTCTCTCTTGCATCACAAAGCATTTGATTATTGGCTATGGTTCAGTAGGCTCCAGAATCATCTGTCTTCAGTCTACCTGTCTGCAGGGTTGAGTAAACCAGACTGCCAGATAGTGTTCTGGATATATGGTCAAATGATGTTGATGTCTGGTGTAGGAATTCCTAACCTTGATCACTTCAGCTCATGATGCAGCATAAGGTGCCTCTGCCACTTTCCTTCTAGGACAGCCTGAATCCTAGGCTGCCTCCTGATTTCTTGGAGTTGAGGTAATTTTGTGCACTCCTTAATCTTGCTTTGAACAAATACCCTATTTAATTTCATCTTCTAAAGAGTACTAATTTTCCTCTGCCAAGATATTTCACTTCCAGGAATATCCTGGGACATGCTGTTAAGAATCTCCGTATCTGTTTTTCTGCAGAAGCTGCTGATATATTCTGTGTAGTTTGGATGCTGTGTAACATTCATATTGGAGAGGAGCATATTTTCCCAATGATGGGAGGCTCTTAGGAGGAGCAAGAAAGAGTCTGCCAGATGTGCTCATCTGGCCAAGTAGATACAGTTGTCTTCCTGGTGCTGTTCTGGAGCGCAGCTAACTTCATAAGCTTGTGTGCTTCTCATCTTGGACTATCTGCAATTCAGGTTATCCATTAGCTCTGTTGAATTTTGTTTAGGGGCAGGTTTTCCTTATCATTCCAGGGAAAATTTCTTGACACTTTTCAGTTCTGCAGTACTCAGTGTCATAAGATAAGTAATGAAGAAAGCCAACGTGTCATCCTGGAGATGCTTTGTCTTTTTACAGTCATAGGACTGAGCCTCACTCCCCAAGACTGTTCCTCTCTGTTGCTGAGTGGTCCAACCATGGTTAATTGTGCACAAGCACTCTTGAACTGGATGACAGATTTTATGAAGCTGCCAAGGTAGAGAAATGTCCAAGCAATCTGAGTGAGTCTGTTAGAGTTCAAGTTCTCTTGGTGGCCTTGTTTAAAAAATGGCCCCATCTTTGATATCCATGGGCAACTACCTGGAATACCACTGGGGCCTTCACCAAGCACTGTGCCGTTGGGAAACTGTGCTGCACTTGACAGGGTAGCATTCCCATTGGTGTGAAAGTCTGTAACTTGCCTAAAGATAAGTGTTTTGTGGGGAGCGTTGGGGAGGAGTCTCCCAGAGTTAAAAGTGAGCATATGAATTATCACGTAAAACTCTGATTGCTGGTAAATACTTTCTATTTGTATACTTTTCAGTGTGTGTGGTGTGTCTGGACACATGGTACAACTATATTGGAAAATACCTTATTTTATGGGCAAATAGGTAGGCTGAAGAAGGTGCCATTTATCCCTAAAAGAACAGGTTAACTATAGGTACAGTCTGTCACTGAGATTCACATCACAGTCAAGGAGAGCCGTGGAAAGGTACCTTTTAAAACAGCTGTTCTTTCTCTTTTTGTTGAGTAAAATCCAAAAGTGTAAGAGAATTTGACGCCAGCCTTAATTTTTTCTGGGTGTTGTTGGCCCTCTGAGGTTGCTTTCTGCTGGGGATAGAGGTAAGTCCTAGGTATGCCACTATGCTAGCTTTTTTCTAGAAGAGGAGCTTTCTCCAGCAGTCCTCTCAAAGGTGGCACGTTTTAGTACTAGTAATTTGGTATAGTAAAACTCCAGAAGGTTCAGCCTTTGAATAAAGTTCTAACCTTAGAATAAGAATTTTTTTTTTAAGCATGCAACAGAACTTATTTTGCAACATGTCTGCTTTTCAAAACTTTATCAAAATTTTGAGATATTACATTAACTTTCCATAATCTGTTAAGTACGTATGACTGAAATTAAATGTGAATTGACTGGGTGCTTTTCTGCCATGTGATCTCATTTCTGTATAAAACAAAAATAATCCTGAATTGGCTTCTGTTTCTTCATTGGTAAACAGATTTTTAATAGATTCAGGTTCCTGTTCTGCGATCTGACATCAGGGGACAGTTCTTGGAGCATCAATAGATGTTCTTTTGTTTATTCATGTTTTCTGGAGAGAGAGAAAGCAGAAGGGCTATATCCAATTAAACTGGAGGGTAAAACAGCTAAGTAAAGGAGCCTTAATCTGTCCTCGTAAGGGAGGACAGTATGTGCATTTCCCATTACAGTAGGTGTCTGTAAGATAGATCCATTCTTAGAACCTGTTTTCTCTTCAAAACTTCTTGTGTGCACCGGTGACAATAGAACCAGAGTGTCTTAATGACTTCTAATTTGATGTAGCCCCTCAGTTAGTAAGGAAGTGTCCTGCTAATGTTTGGGTCTAGTAGATTTTAGCCAGTAAAGTCTCTGTGATCTTCCCCCTTTCCAGCAGAAAATAAGGCTTGTTTCACTGCAGTGTGGATGCTCAGCTGTGTGTTTGGTCTAGCGTCACTAGTGGGAAACAGGCTTAGATCTGTCCATTGCTGTTAGATGGAAGTCTCTTTCTTTTAGGTGATGCTGATTTGGGAAGTCTGTAAGAAATTCAAATTTGTGATGTGTGGCAGCATTGTAAGCTAGTTTTGGTAGTGCAAATTTTAATTGTGTGGGAGAGGACGTTGATTCTCTTTTCTCCATGTGTTCATTATTACTACTTCACGTGTTTCATGAAAATAATGTTGGCTTCTTGTCACGTGCATTTGTATGAATGGTTTCAGCTGTTTCAAGCATTTAAACTATTGACTTGTTAGAGGGGAGACATTCTCCCCCCCCATATTAGGGATTAATATCTTGTAGTAAATGTAAAATTACTGAGAACAGGTTGTGTTTTCTTAGCTATGTTTTGTGAGCTCGTTTAGAAGTAGTTTGTACCCTTTGCAGTTTATGGCACTCATATTTAAAAGTGCCATTTTGTTAGCTCTCACATCTGTTCTTTTTCATTAAGGGAAGACATCTCGGTCTGGATAGATACTGTTTTTGTTTTTGACCTCTTTAAAATAGCATCAGTAGCAAAGGAAAATGTCAGAGTGATGTCTGAGACAATATTGAGCTTCTCTGGAAAAGTTCTAATTATACTCTTCTTGGTAAAGATGCACAAGAAGTGTACAAGGTATTACTACTTTTATGTAAAAGAGTAACATCAAATAGTCTCCATGTATGTAATTTTATAGGTATGTGAGTATATGAGATTTATTTAGTTATCTTTTAGAATGTGGTAACTTATAACAAAGAGCTAAATCCAGTTCGTTTGCCTCTGCAACTTAACAGAAGCTGAAGTCATTAGTTAAAGCAATATGTACCAAAACAATTCCTGAAGACAATAAACCACCTTTAAAGGCCTGTAGTGAGAAAACTTGTCATCATTTTGAATACCTTTTTCATGTTAACTCTGTACCAGTTAGCGAAAACTTGGGAAAAGTGTAGGAAACCAAGCAGGGAGCAAAAAAGCAGGGAAGTCTGTTTCTCTTCCAGGAACAAAATAAAGTGATGGTATCCCGTTGTTTCTGGTCACTATGTAGGTGGAGGCCTTAGAACAAACCATTTTTCTTCACTGGCTGTGAATAGTTCATATGAAAATGCATCACCTGATTTTAAATACTAAAAGAATTTGAACACATTTTGTCTTCTCCTTTAGCCAGTGTATTTAAAGATCAGTTTAATTAAATATAAACATTTCCACATGCCAGTTTGGTTCCTTTCTTATTCAATTCCTATTTCTGTCCAAAAATAGCACAAGGAAGATGAGCTGAAATGAATAGAAAATCAGAAATGTTTTCTGGCCAATTTTTCACATGGTATTTGTAGAAGTGCTTTTGTGTGTGCATACATAGATGCATAAAGAAAGTGATGCAATTGCTAGAACATTTGTGTAGTACATGTTTCTGATTAGCAGAGCAAATTTTATGCTAAATTTGGTAATGAATCAGCTTGCTTGAAAGCCAGCGTGTTTTGTAGTTGCCAATGTATGAAAATCAGCATTTCTTCAGGATAACAGTGAAAGCACAAATGCAGTACAGCGTCAGAAGATTTCAAATACAGCTCATAAACTAACATTAGCAGTTTCAAATAACAGTGATCTTTAAATCAGTCTGCTCTGGTTGGCATCATTTGAATTAACCAAATGTTGAAGTTCTTCAAAGTTATACAAAGTCGTTGCTGTCTGGTCGTATTGTCATACATCAAAATAGAAACTGAGTCCATGTCTGTCATGTGCTGTTGACATCTTGCTTTGCCCTCCCCCACCTGATTTCTCTCCCCAGAATATAAATAATAGGGTGAAACAATCTCTCTGGGGAAAGTTGAAGACTCTAGGCCGTATTATGTTGTAGAGTGATGGAGAAGCGGCTCTGTTTGCTAACAGATAAAACCTACAGGCGTGGAAGCCAGCTGGCACAGAATGAGGCTCTGACCTTCTGCGCTGCCCCTGGGGTCCCAGCTCTGTGCCGCACCTGAAACCTGCTGGGGAACAGCGCGGAGGAGTGCTAGGTGGCTGAGTCCCAGCCCCTCGCTAGCAGGGAGGTGATGGAGTTCTTCGGCACTGCTTCCCGCAGGAGTGTAGGCTTGGCCTCAGCGTCCTGCAGCAGCAGAACAAGGTGAGAGGAGACCAGGAGGGGAAGGAACGCTGCTGCTGCCAGCAGTCTGGGCCTGCCTACTGTGTCTCTCTTCAGATGCCAAAGGATATAGCTACAATGTACTTTACTTCCCCCATTGAAAAAGCTGAATTAATTCCTTTGAACAACTTGTAGAACAGTGAGATCGTTGCTGTCTTGGGGCATGCTGCATGGAGGAGATCAGGAGGAATTTGTTACCTTACATCCTCTTCTCGCATTCCAAACTGGTGTTTCAGTTTGTTCCTAGCGAGCATCGAGGCCTGAGCATAAAGGAAAAAAAGGAGAGAATACTAAACAGCCATTTCAGTGCAGAATCCATGAGAAACAGATAGCTGATGAGTGTTTTAAAAGGTACTAAAGTTTATTGCAAACTAATTCTGTTAGTTGGAACATGTCAAAAAAGTTTAGTACGCCCAAGATTTTAGGGCAGAGATACAGCCGGCCCAATAAAAATAAATCTTACCTGATCCTATCAAGTGAAAACTGTGTGTGGGAATCTCCAATTCAGTTCAATTTGTAGAGGTGCTCTTACTAATGGTATTTCTACACTTCCGTAAGAGAAGTTAGTATTTCTTTAAGTGTTTTAAAATTTGATTTTTTTTTTTTTGCATTCAGTTATATGCAAACCTCTCTCCTTCTAAAAAGTTGAAATTATTGATGGAACAATTTAATCTTCTAAATCTTTTGCTAAGTTTATTTTAGTGAAATTTCACAAACTTTCTTCAAGGTATTACATATTTAGGTAAACAAATGATATCAGAATTACTGAAATACTTCTTTATTATTGCTAGTGTGATTTAAGAGCTAGAAACAAACAGAGTAGGTGCTGTGAAGTTGTTCGGTTCTTTGAAGGCTAGTGAAGGCTAGCGGTTATCTTGAACCACAGTTGTTGCAACTTTGTTTTATTATGTAAACAAGTTTATTTTGACAATGGAAACAATCTGGATTCTGGAGGGGAAAATGTATTGAGGGGAGGAAGAAACTGCTGCTTACTTTTTATGTACTTTAGGGTGAGTTACCTTACTTCAGGTGTGTGTGTTTGCTTTTTCATACTCAGTGTATGAAATGTGGGGGCAGTTTAAATGTTGCATTAAGTGGCAGAGTGGTTCCTTTCTTAGCTGCTTTTTTTTTTCCTTTTTTTTTCCACTCAACTGGTGTAAGAAAGTTGACTTTCTAGGTACAGATCAAAACATAAAAATGTAGCAAAAAAAAAAAAAAGACAAGGTTTTCACCTGCTAAAAGTTTGAATATCGTAAATATGTGAAAGGGAAAGGGAAAAAATATATGTATACTTAATTTGGAAAGAAAAGATAAGGAAAGTAATAAAGTGGGTTTTGCCTGATACTCTTCTCTGTTTCTGATCTTGATCTGGTCATGTTTAAGGCCCCCCAGAAGGCATTTGCAACTGTTTTTTTCTGAACCATACGTACATTGTTTTTGTACTGGCTTGAATGTAAGCAAGTCTCAAAACAAAGGTGACCTACAGTTTTTCAGATTAAATAATAAACTTTGACAGAAATATGTAAAATATTCACCTGCATTCATCTCTGCATGACCCATCATCCCACAATTTTGTGTACTGTTTTTTTGTGTGTGTATTTTTGTGGCATGCTGCTTTCTTTCTGTGCAATCATGCAGTTATTTATGTGAACGTGTAACCACTGAGCACGAGATCCCTTTGCAAGCAAAATCCACTATAATTACTCTTCTTGTGTCCGCTGAAAGGTTACTCTGTGTGTGGGGATACGTGTATACTGCTAAATAAGAGTGGTCGGGGTTGTATTCCTGGCTGTCTATCCAAGTGGCACCGGCTACTTTGAGCTAGTTACCTCTGAAGCGGACAGGCTGTGTTCATTCATTCTGTATTGCACTTGGCTGTGAGCCTCCTCCAGGTCATATGTGCCACTCCTTGTGACCTCAGGGAATGTGTGTATATATATATATATGTATATATATATATTTTTAAGTTTGGAGTGTTTGAGACGGCCTACGTGGGTGATGCCTTTGTAGCATGAAATCGAGGATTGTGTGTTGAATGCCCTTTGCAATGGCATGAGAATATATTGATTGAGTAGAAAGCCTGTTGAGAAGTTGTTAACAGACTGTGTAGGGCAGAGATGTAGTACTTGGTGCGGTCTTATCTGTACTGGCATTTGGGAACAGTTCCTGGACTGAAGTGCTCCCAAAACTGCCCAGGCTTTGTGTTCAGGAAAACTATTTGGAGCAGCGTAGGTGGCCATGCTCTGGTCCTCCACATATAACAGATTAGATATATACAGGAGGTACATACTACTGAAAGAAATTGGTTTGCCATTATAGACATTCCTACCTGGTAGACTGCTGTACCTCATCGACTTCCTGCGAAGCTGGTCCTGGAACGCTGCTTAAAGCAGGCTGCAGAGCTCCTGTTCTGACAAGTCCTGGTGCTGGCACCAGCTGCTCAGTGTGGACATACAAACACTACACCAGAAATGCTTCTAATGATTTTAGGGGACCATGTGGTAAATGTGCAGTTATGCAGTGCTATTTTTTTCTTCAGATTTTAAGACATATTTTATTTAGGAATTATAATGAGCCTGTACAATACATAAAGTGCTTGTGGATGCTGTCTTGTACCTTTTTAGTTCTCCAGTGTAGTTGTTAATGATCTGTTTTAAAAATCGATGGCTTTCCTTTGTGTCACTTAACGGACTTGCATGAAGCTTGTATAAAAAAAATACATGGTTTTTCCCTAAAATACATGCAAAGATATAGTTTACATAATGTCTTGTATAGTTTCACTTTCTTTAAATTACATTTACTGACGTGATTTTTTTGTCTTACAAACCTGTCGTGTCTCCTTGATCTTCATTTTGTAGTTAATTTCTTCATGAAAATACAGAGAAAACATACTAGTCTTCTGAAATCTTACAGTGATATTTTCAAATATTACTCTAAAGGATGAACCATTTCCTCCAGCTTAAAATATTAAGCCAGCATTGCTTCAGCTTGCTTTGCAAGGCTTAAATATATCTGCAATTATGTAAGTTTCAGTTGTGTGATATTTCATGGGCATCTATTTAAACATACAACTATTATTTTTAGTTGAAATATAGACTATATAAAGACTTAAAAGATGTGGGATCAACCTTGGCAGCAATGGCCTTTGAACCAACAGCAGTGGATGCAGTCATTTCAGCACCAACAAGATCCAAGTAAGTACATAGAAAGCTTTGGGGATTAAATGATTTTTCTGTTGTAATTTGAATTTTTGAATCCTTGTTACAGAGCATGACTGAGAGTTGCTTTTTTGTATCTGCTTTCAGGATAATACATTTATGACGCTTTTCCGAACAACTAGAAAAAATAGAATCCATACATTGATTCCAAATGTTTTGACATCTTTAATATTAAATATGCAAAATACAGGCCAGCAAACTGAGTAATCGCGGGCAAATTACCAACATTCTGCCAGTCACAGAGGTCTACTTTTAGACGTCATGTACTTTTACAGAATCTGTATCCCTTTCATGTACTTTTACAGAATCTGTATCCCTTTCAGTTCCTTAGCCAAGCTAAATCATACAAAATCTTTATTTGAGAAAATCTCCCTTTTTGTTCAGTACCTCTGTGGCAGAAATATTAATGCAGATGTATACATAGGAAAAAACTCTTACTAGAAAATCAGTATGATACTTCTTTTAGGCTATGGCAGTGGTGATCATGATCTGTTGTTTGGATCCCCGCCCCCATCAAAAACCATTTTAAACAATAGAACATTAGTTACCTGAAACTGAGTGTGAGGTTACAGCAACTAAAGGTATCCAGAGAAATGCAGAAATGGATAAAGAGAATAGAAGAATCTATTTATTGCTCAGGCAGAGTGATCAGGTTGACTGGTTTAACCTTGTTTTCCGTCACTTAAATTTCTGTGATTTTGCTAGAGAGATTTCCTGACTTGATAATGAGCAGAAGACATAATGCTGTCCTTAGATGAGAGCGCAATTTATTTACCTACTGGTAGGAATGATAGTAAAGAAAGAAAGGGAAGAGAACTCTAACATAAAATAGCATTTCAAAAACAGTGTTACATAAAAAGTATACATTGGAAAATGTAGTTTACTGACTATGTTAGAAACTTAGAACACTTGAATCTTTATGAGTTTAGAATTTAAGGCTATATATATTTCTTTTTGACATCAAAATTAGTTTACTTATGAAAAAAGTGTGTTACTACTGTCTACTCAGTGTTAATGTGAACCTAAAATAAGTTGCCTTATGGCATTTTGAACGTGTGCAGGGAAACTCTACTTCAGCAAGTATGTGCGTTTTGACATTTGTTTTCTGTTTGTTTTACTGTACCCTGTAAATAAGTTTTAATGGTGTTCATGGTACTTGCTGAACGTAAACATTACCTGTTTCTCTTGAGCAGTGACAGATGTAATTGAGAAACAGTGTTACACTTGAGAAATGTGAATACTAACCTTTTAAATTTCCTTTGTTTATTTTAGGCCAGATTGACTGGGCTGCATTAGCTCAAGCATGGATTGCTCAGCGAGAAGCCTCAGGGCAACAGAGTGTAGTGGAACAACAAGGAATGATGCCAAATGGACAGGATATTTCAGGAATAGAGTCTGGTCCAAACAACCATAATAATTTTCAGGGGGATCCCAACTTCAACAGAATGTGGCAGCCAGGTTTGCTATCCTTCCCATTCATTTATTTTTTTTGTGTAATGAAATTTTATTTTTGTCAGGCATTTCTGGGTGTGAATATGCCCTGTCTCTCAGGTATCAACATGCAACACTACCATTAGCATCTGCTAATTAATTGAGCATCACAGCTGCTGCTTTTCAGTCAGTGTTCCACAAAATGGATAACAGTAGAGGCACAAAGGTCTCGTAACACAGCTTGGTAGTCTCTATATAAGTAAATTGGTTTTATAATATACATACGCAAAATATTTGTTCTGACCCTGAATGTTGTGGAAAGATAGTGCGAATAGCAATTACATATTTATTTCCCCTGAATCTTATTCTTACATCTTATCTGTGTCATTGCTTATCCCATGGCACTAGGAACTGCAGCACTGAAGGCAACGGGATGCTTCAGAATTATGAAACATCTGTTGCTCTCTCCTGTAGCGTAATACCTGCTTCTGGCATGATTTTGGCATGTAGAAAGAGTTAACAATATAACTAGCA
Source organism: Chauna torquata (assembly GCA_013399475.1). NCBI lineage: Eukaryota > Metazoa > Chordata > Aves > Anseriformes > Anhimidae > Chauna > Chauna torquata. The sequence continues at coordinate 291,958 of VXAL01013309.1, read as the reverse complement.
GAAGCTAGCTTCAGGTGTCTTAAAATCTTGTAAAGAGAGATGGGCAAAATTCTTTGTGTAAAATACGTTTTTATTTTATGTTTCATATATTTAGTTGGTTTGTCATTTTGTATTGTGTATCTGATTGTCATACGCATTTCAGTTATCATAGAATGACAGAATGGCTTGGGTTGGAAGGGACCTTAGAGATCATCTAGTTCCAACCCCCCTGCCATGAGCAAGGGTGCCATGCACTACATCAGGTTGCCCAGGACCCCATCCAACCTGGCCTTGAACACCTCCAGAGATGGGGCATCCACACTTCCCTGGGCAACCTGTGCCAGTGCCTCACCACCCTCTGAGTGAGGAATTTCTTCCTTATATCTAATCTAAATCTCCCCTCTTTTACTATAAAACTGTTTTCCCCCCCTCCTTGTCCTATCACTATCTGCCCATGTAAAAAGTCTCTCTCCATCTTTTTTATAAGCTCCCTTCAAGTACTGAAAGGCCACAAGGAGGTTTCCCTCGGGCCTTATCTTCTCAGGCTGAACAACTCTCAGACTTTCTTCATAGGAGAGGTGCTCCAGCCCTCTGATCACCTTCATGGCCCTCCTCTGGACCCACTCCAACAGGTCCACCTCTTTCTTGTGCTGGGGGCCCCACACCTGGATGCAGGACTCCAAGTGGGGCCTCATGAGGGCAGAGCAGAGGGGCACAATCACCTCCAATGACCTGCTGGCCATGCCTCTGTTGATGCAGCCCAGGACACAGCTGGCCTTCCGGGCTGCAGGCACACACTGCTGGCTCATGTCGAGCTTCTCATGCACTAGAACCCCCAAGTCCTTCTCTGCAGGGCTGCTCTCAGTGAGTTCTTCTCCCAGTCTGTACTCATGTCTGGAATTGCCCTGACCCAGGTGCAGCACCTTGCACTTGGACTTGTTGAACCTCATTAGGTTCACATGGGCCCACCTCTCAAGCCTGTCCAGGTCCCTTGGATGGCATCCCTCCCTTCTGTTGTATCAAGAGCACCACTCAGCTTGGTGTCATCTGCAAACTTGCTGAGGGTGCACTCGATCCCGCTGTCTATGTCATTGATAAAGATATTGAGCAGCACCGGTCCCAAGACGGACCCGTGAGGGACACCACTTGTCACTGGCCTCTCACTCTCTTATTATCATTGGGTATATCGTCCAAAGAATATGCTGTTTTTGCAGTGTTTTGGGTCACTGATAAAGACTGTGCTGATGCAGGCAGGACCCAGCTTCCCCTAATTTAGGCAATGCCATTCTTAGTGTGTAATAGTTGTGGCAGACAAACTAAATCATAGTATACATGGCTAGCCAAAGTCCTCCTTCATGCATTTACTCTGTTTCTGCAAAGCTTCATCTTTCTCCATGTCCTTCCAAGTTTCTTTGTCAATTTTGGATCCAAAAGTTCTTTGCATGCTACTAATAAAGGGGCACAATGGCAATCTGAAAGCCAACTGTATGACTAGCAGACAATTCATTCTGAAGGGTGTCATGTTCTAGAAGAGAAAACATGTTGTATGCAGCTTGCAAGCTTTCAAGTCAGTTGACTTAATGTAAACCAGACATTTAAGTAGTGTCAGATGTTAAGATGTACCTTTATGAACAACTGTTCTAAGCTGTACTTAAAGGATGAAGGATTGTCCCCTGGAATACTTTAGAAGCATTGACTGGAAAAAGGTTTGAATAATCAGCTAAACATGACCTTCCAGGATGGCAGTGAAAGTGAAAGGAATGATGCAATCTTTGAATATGCAAATAAAAAACAACCAAATAGAAAAGCTGTGTTACCCCTTTTTAGTTGCTACAGTAATTGATCCAATTATGATGATAAGGATATTAAAAACTAGAAAAATGAAAAGAATTATTAAAGGATAGGAGACAGGAGTTAACCTGAGAGGCTAGGTATTAATTCTGTTATTGGTAAAAGTTGCAAGGTAGTAACAATCACAGTCTATAAGTATCTGCATACTGGGTATAATTTTTAGACCGATTTCCTAAGAAGACAAAGCTTGTGGCCACATGAGCTATTAATTCCTCAAAACCTCTGAATTGTAACCATGTCCTGGTTCAGCTACAGCTATTTGTATTTCCTTCACTTAGTTAAAGAAATTATTAAGACAGTATAATACAGTCTGTAAATTGATGATTCTCCATAACTTTATCGTCTGTGTTGCTTTGAGGAACCTTCTGATAAATAAAAGAACACTGAGTGATTGATGACTCATATAAATCTTATTAACTTGGTATTGACTTGTATTCTAAATCCTAAACAGAATGGGGAATGCCTCACCAACCCCCTCACCCACCTCCAGATCAGCAGTGGATGGCTCCAACCCCAGGTCAAATGGAAATTGTTCCTCCATCTGAAGACAGCAACAGTCAGGACAGTGGGGAGTTTGCTTCTGACAACAGGCATATATTTAACCAGAACAATCACAACTTTGGGGCACCTCCCGATAACTTTACAATGGGGCCAGTGAACCAGTTTGACTATCAGGTGAAACATATTTGTTGCTTTAATATTGTAGACATGCAGAGTCCCTTCCGTGGATGTGTTCCTCTAATATCATCTAGCGGCGACTTTCATTCTTCAGTTCTACAAACAACTACAGAATCTGTTATCTGCTAAGATACATTTTTACCAAATACCATACAGAAGAAGATGCTAGAGTTTTCTGTTCTATTGAGGCCAAAGATGTTTTTTCTAGACTAGTAATGAGAAATGCTGTTGTCTGCAATATTAAAATGAATCACTGTTTTCCAGTATATAAACTAACATTATGAAGTTTTGTGGTTTTTTTTTTCTTTTAATTAAAAAAAAAAAAAGGTACAGTAGATAGTGTACAGTAGGGAACAGACTTGTATTTGCAGGGAGATAGACTGGATGATCCATTGATCTTTTCCAAATCTATCTACTGTGATTCTTTGAATAAAAGATGGTATTGGTATTTCTAAAAAAAAAAAATCCACATCCAATTTTTCTTCATTCTGGTACATAAGTTGTATAGCATAATAAAACTGTAGGTGATTTTAGCATCAATAATAGAAGGGGGCATTGCACAAATCTTTAAACACAGAACTTCTGGATCTTTCCCCACATTCCAGTATTTTTCTCTCAAAACTCTTGATGTAAATGACAAACTACACCTTTGGAAATGTCTACCTCCTGTTCATAAACAAACCCAAGGGAAGACTGGCAGAAATGTGTTTGTCTTCTAGCCTACTTTTTTCTCTTACTCAGTTTTCGTGTTCAGCAATGTTGATAGGAAGTGAACCATTCATTTTCAAATACGCGAGGTTATAATGATTTCCTGTGTTTACTACTGTGACACCAAATCTTAAAATGAGTTTCTCAAAATTCTCTAAATACTACCGAAAACTTGTTTTGCAGAAAGTAACACAGGAATGCTTGATCTGAAATTGTAGTGGAAGAGTGCTTCTACCACTATTAACTTAAATAAATAGTCGACAGAAAATAATAATAAAAAAACCACTTGATGCTATAGCTTTCTTTCTAAATGCTGCCCTTTTAAATAGTTTCATTAGGCTTTTGTAGGTACCAAATACTTTTAAGACAAAAAACAACAAAGAATCCCACTCATGTATGCATCAAGACTTGTGACTTTTGGATTGTATACAGCTTGCTCAGAATCCAGGGTCTGTACTGAACTTGTACATTTGTGCATTTAATATTTTAATCAGCCATAGTAATAACATCTGTGGATGATTAATGGAAAGTACACAGTGCAAAATTCTTCTGTAATAAAAACTCAGATTTTTCATTTCTTGTCCTCAGGTTGTAGGTACAGGGAGATGCTGCTAACATAGCTAGAATTTTAGATCTGTTTTTTGTATACCCTTCACTTAACTGCATGCTCTGATGATACGTTGGCAAGGAACTGCTGGAGATAGATGGTGATTATAGGGCTTAATGTTTAGCACAATATGAAAGGAGGTCGTTTGAAGCCCTTTCAGCTTCACTAGTATCCCTGCTTAAACCTAAGTTTACTCATGAAATATTTAAGGAAAACCTGTTTCTTGGGGACCACAGGAAAAGGAATTGACAGATATTGTAGCCTAGAAATGGTGGATTCCTACTTGCATGGATTTCTGTAGACCAACTTGCGCACACGCTGTATACAGTGCTCAATGTGAAGAAAAATAAACTGCATTACTCTTTCAGCATGGGGCTGCTTTTGGTCCACCTCAAGGTGGATTTCACCCACCTTATTGGCAGCCAGGACCACCAGGGCCACCAGGGCCACCAGCACCTCCTGCACCTCCTCAAAATCGAAGGGAAAGACCCTCATTCAGAGACCGACAGCGTTCACCTATTGCGATGCCTGTGAAGCAGGAGCCTCCACAGATTGGTACATGTTAACCACTCCTTAATGAAAAAAAAACCCTAAGAGCTGTGTTTTAAAAAGAATTGAAAAATTTGAAGACATTTTTCTTATAAAGTAAAAAGGGAAAGAAAAAGCTATTCTAAATGTTTTTTCCCCACAATCACTTGTATGATTTGTTTGGATTGGGGTGGAGGGTTTGCTTGTTTGTGGTTTGGTGGCTTTTTTTTTTTTTTTTTGGTTGTTTTTCCTCTCTCTGTCTCTCTCTGCTATTGCGGGAAAGGTTTTTTTCATCTTACAGAACTGTAAACCTCACTTATGCAGATGCTGTGAAGCGAAGAACTCTGCCTGCCTGGATTCGTGAGGGCCTTGAAAAGATGGAACGAGAGAAACAGAAAAAATTGGAAAAAGAGAGGATGGAGCAGCAACGTTCACAGATGTCTAAAAAAGAAAAAAAGGAAAGTGAGGAGGCTGAAGAAGGGGATGGCCCACGGTTACCTCAGAAAAGCAAATTTGTAAGTAGAGGGATTTGCTCTTTATCAGGTGTGTATTTCCTGAAATTATTAACTTTTTAATTCCTTCAAAAGAGGGACTTTGTGTACCTGGTTGTGTCTTTGTTTCTGTTGCTTAAAGTTAAGCTGCTGCTTTTTAAACATTTCCTTGGTGTTTTGGAGTTGTCAATGTCTAAGAGGTAAAAAGTATGTTACTTGATCTGTAGTAGCAACGAAACGATAAAATTGTGCTTTTTTTTTCTCTTATGTATTTTGGGAACATACATGGTCTTTGAAGGAGGTTTGAATTCTAAATAAGTATTTGAACAAATTCAGATATCTGTATTTGCTAAACTGACCCCGTTTAAGAAGCCTTGTGTTGCATTCACTTCAGTGGTTATCTCATTTGTTGGCAGTTCTGAGTACCTGTCTGGCATTGAACTGACAAGCATGTATGTACTTACTTCACGTGGGGAGGGAGGGACCTTTGTGTTCATTACAAGGAGAGAAAAGAAATATGGTTTTATGATAACTGTAATACAGATTTCAGTGCAAAGTAAATCACGTTGATTATCTTAAGTAGAAGCTAATGAGCTTTACATGTAATTTTTTTCCTGAAATGTGTGATGCTGTTCTTGTAGGACAGTGATGAGGAAGATGAAGATGCTGAAAACACAGAAGCTGTAAGCGTTGAGAAAATCAGCAGGAGTCCATCCCCAGCTCCTCAAGAGGAGCAAAGTGAACCAGAAATGACAGAAGAAGAAAAGGAGTATCAAATGGTATTAATAATGTAGTTCTCACCAAATATTGTCTATTTGCTGATATTATTTGGGCATAGCAAAGTAAAACACTTCTTCTCTGCCTGATACTGTTAGTAGAGGTATACTACATGTCATACAGTGAAGCGGAGTTAAATCTGCATGTCTCTTTTTAATGCTGTCTTTCTCACACAGATAAGCATGTGGGTTATAAAAGCTCATATTTAGCACCGTAGTGAAAGAATATAGTAGTCTTTGCATTGACTGCTATTAATTCTATGGTTTTGTGTGATTTGGCAAATTCCTGAAAACTTTTAAAGAATGAATACACCCATCTGAAATCTATGCTTCAATCTCAGTTCCTGAGAAAGGGGATTTAAGAAATGTATTCTTGCAAGAAAGTGCTAGAAACTTAAGTCTTGTACCAGCTACAATTTCACTGTCTGCAAAACTGTTGTACTTTGAAGTCATGGTTGTATGCTAATTGTTTAACTGAAACCTTGTTAGAGAAGGCCCCGGATTCTTTGTGCTGTGGCTTTGTGTTTTTTTTTTTGTAAAGCACATGGCCGGACTGAACAGCTTGAAGAACTAGCTGCTAACATTTTATGTTTTTATAATAAATAGTAAAAACATAGTAAATAAAGGCTATCATAAAATCCTATGCAAGTGACCTCTGATGGTTTTTGCAGGATTGGGGTCAGTGAGACAGCATGCCAGACAGAAATATGCTCTTCATTTTTGAAAGAATAAATGGGATCAATCTAAGCATAGTTCTGATTTACATGTTCATTTTTTGCATCATCTTTGACGTTAGCAATTGATGCTCAGCCTAACTGTATGTAATACATGTGGTTACAGTTCACAGTCAAAATACGCTCTTCTGCAAGTTTTGAATGCAGGTCAAATTTAAACAATTTCAAACTTAGGTTTTTAAGTCATGTCTGTTGAAAGTAATCATTAAAAATGTGCAGGAGCCATCAAAAGAAGTAAAGTTCTATGGATGTAGTTTGAATGCAGAATTCATTCAAGAGGTTTTGGCCTTTAATTTTATATACAATTTTCTTCAGATGTTGCTGACAAAAATGCTACTGACAGAGATTCTTTTAGATGTCACAAATGAAGAAATTTATTACGTGGCCAAAGATGTACACCGTAAAGCAACTAAAGGTATGCCGGTTCTTTTTCAGTTTCTTCTGTGAATATTCTATATTTGCATGTCTCTAGAACATTTAACCTCCATAGTTATCCCCCAAGAACAATTCCAGTATAATGCATCCAACGATAGAGTTCAAATCCAGTAACCATGTACTGTTGTCCTGTGCAGTGTATTGTGAGTTACTTCAGTTGTTCCATTTCTTTCATACAATTCATTTATTTAGTTAAAATGGTACCTGTGTGTCAACGGCTCTTCAGTTGTAGCTGTTTCTTAATGCTATCATTTTTACCTGAAGTTCTTAGCTGTTCAGAAGTGAAAAGAGATGAACTCTGAGTCCTCAATTAGTAATTCATTTGCTTTCACTATTAACGTGTTACTGTACTTGCATAATGTTTTTTTAACATGAGTTAATCTAAATATATAACTGCTGAAACTTGAAAATTATGTGCAGATGCTATAACTTGGAAAGTGATTTATGAGTATTTGTTTTTTTCTCTTCACTATTAATTTGCAGTTAAATTCTAAATCTTCGTGGTCAGCAAATCTAGAATTGGTTTTAAATGGATGATGCGTTTTTAATGTTTCTTCTCTCCCTCCAAAGAACAGCAATAGTAGTAGATTTAACAATACCATAGACTCATGACTATGAAATCGTGGCTATTTGTGTTAACATGTTGTTCCTGTTGTTGATGTGATACAAAGCTCCTGCAAAACAGCTGGCACAGTCCAGTGCACTGGCTTCCCTCACTGGACTCGGTAAGTATGTTCCTTATTTTTGAGAGGGCTTAAAGGGGGAGTTTCACTCTTGCCTTGCATTTATAGAAATTGCATTTTGAAACTAGATTTTAATTGCCCGGGAGTGTGGGTCTCACTTTCCAGTAACTTTATCAGCACCTCTGTTTGTTCCACAGGTGATCCTACTGATATAAGTGGGATGGTTTTTGGAGTAAAGGCCTAGTCAGTGTGAGTTAGTGTATGAGAATCTTGCCCTAATTTTGGAAAATATATAAAAACATTAGATAAATTTACTTTTCAAAGTATGATTGTTTCAGGAGCACACTGCAGTCTTCAGAGAGAGGAATACTGTTTTATATTTTTCTCCTATTTTGATCCATCCAAACAACAAGGGAAAGCTGACAGAACAGTAATACAAATGCTTATAAATAAAAATGTTACCATCTTCGCAATTTTTATTTTATTGAAAAGCTACATAAGCACAGAGGCTCCCATATCATGTATTACCAGAATCAACACAGGAAAAAGAAATTGAAATTCCAGCTTGAGACACAGCAGCAAAAGATCTTTCCCAACGTGCTTTTTATCATCTTAAACATACTACAGCGCTGTCAGTGATCATTTATGTGCTTGTTACATGGAATTCTGATGAATTTGATTGAACGTTATAATCACAAGTATTCAAATGTTTTAAAACTAACTCAGTAAAGATTGTAAGAACCTCAAGCTGAAAGAAAGTAAAATATCTCCATGTCAGATGTTTAAATTGACTTTGTATTTCTTACCAGTGCAGTAGTTATTAGTATCTCTGGGGGAGAAGAAAGTCCATTTCTGTTCCATCTCCGTACCTGTCAAAGTGCAGTATTTTCTAAATCAGTGTAGAAAAATTGATATGGCATTCAGAATTTCTGTAGCCTTGGACTACGGAGGAGGCTGAAGTCATTTCAGAGAATGTCTTCCGGGAAAGATCCCAGGCATTTCACTGCTTTTTCTGTCCGGTTGCTGACACAAAGGAAGGCATTGTTACGATCTCCACAGGGAGCTTTTTTGCCCTTCCATACAATGGAAAAAGTATCGAGATCACAGTGGTTGCTTGATGAAAATAGACGAGCTGTTCCAGAAGGAGTAGAACCGGACAGTAAGCATCAATGCAGATATGGGGGCCTTGTTCACACCAGTCAAACAACATTGGCACTTACCAGAATAAAGTGACTTCTGCCCAGAAGAGGAAGTGAAGGAAGGGCAATGTTATTCTCCTCTTTGCCCACAGAAATATTAAGAACAAAGCTTAATCTTTCCTCGTGATAGACTGGACTTTATGCACGCAGGTGGACTGGGTGGTTATGGATCAGGAGACAGTGAAGATGAGAGGAGTGACAGAGGCTCTGAATCATCTGATACTGATGATGAGGAACTACGACACAGAATCAGGCAAAAACAGGAAGCGTTTTGGAGAAAAGAGAGAGAACAGCAATTATTACTAGAAAAACAGCTAGAAGGTAAATAACATGTCTTCTTACTATGCTGCTGTGTATGCAGTGTACTACTTTGTTTATATAAATTGGTGGGAGAGAAAACACATTTTAAGCCAAAAAATATCAAGTCTAATTTAGAAGTAGTGTTCTTTAATTAAAATGGATGAACAACAAGAAAAGATTTTTTTGAGCTACTTGATCAAAATTGGGCTTGCTTCTTTTCTTTCTAACAAAAAAAAACATTCAGTGTTTTCTGTAAACTATTTGACTTCAGCGTTAAAAGATCAGACATGTTGCGTATATATCTATATGCTATGGATATTATACTATATAAATAATAGTATCTCTTTATAAAAATTCATGTGTGGGTATTTTTAATAGATTATATAATAATCTATTAGTATCTCAGTTGTGTGGGGGGGATAAATTTCACCCCTGTGCGCCAGACTCTTTTATATAAAACTTGATTGTTTAAAGTTGTATGTGAAGCACACTTCACTTCATCTGAAAAACTTGCTTTTGTATTACATAAACTTGCGCAGTGTGCCTTTCAGAATGCACAGCTGGAGGCTACGGTTTCTCTGAACTCATTGTTCTCAGTTGTAGTTGAGGTATGTGTCCATATACAGCATCTTCATAACAGGGTTTTTGGACCTAGTACTGGGAACAGATAAGTGAACACAGTTCACATTTAGCCTCTGAGAAGGTGGCAGAGTTGATTTTAATAAATAAATAAATAAATTTGATTTACTTCTGCTTCTCCCCAGAAGGTAAGGTTTATCCTTTTGTACCAATATTATAGCTCAAAAGGGTATCACAGTCACCTTGCACTGCTGAAGAGCAGTCTAGATGGACAGATGAATACAATGGTAAGAAGTCCACATAATTCTTCAAGATCTAACTTAAGCTGGAGGAGAAAGAACGTGCTATTACAAGAGCATTTTTTTCTTATTTTAAGATGAATGATTTCATTCTTTTTATTTTAGAGGCCTAGAAATAGACATGGACTCTTAACAAAAGGCTGTACTAGCTAAACGTTTCGTTCCCTTAACATTCCTGTCTCTCTCTGCATGTTTTAAGATTTGTGTATAAAAGGATACCAGTATGGAGTGTGACTTAGTTGTGGCCTATGACTTCTGACTTCCAAGTGCAAGAGGTCAGATGCCAGTTCAGGGGCAGCTTGGGCTGTTTACGGAAATATAAATCTAGAATCATGGAATGGCTTGGGTTGGAAGGGACCATAAAAACCATCTAGTTCCAACCCCCCTGCCATGGGCAGGGATGCCACCCACCAGACCAGGTTGCCCAGGGCCCAATCCCACCTGGTCTTGAACACCCCCAGGGATGGAGCATCCACACCTTCTCTGGGCAACCTGTGCCAGTGCAAATAAATAAATAAATAAGCTGATTCTGTAAGCCCAGAGTAGTGAAGAATAGTGGAGGAAGGGTCACGTGCCTCTTTTAGAGGTGTTTAGAAAAGACAGATTTCTAGTACACAATATAGCATCTTCTAACATACACTGGCATCTGCCTGTGTTGCCTAATATCTCAGGGACCAGATGGAATTGTTTTCTGGTTTACATTTGACCAGGAGTTGCTATTTGGAGTACTGTGTGTTTCTGGATGCAGTTTCATTCCCTAAGTTAATTCAAGAACTGATGGCCCACATCAAAAGGCCATTTTTTGGCTAAAAATGTTGTATGACAGTTATTTTTTTCAGGTTCAATTAAAAATGGGGAGGGGAGGTAAACTTGCCTGGTGATGCAAAGGATCCTGTGTGGAACAGAAATAAGTAAAACTTCTTTAAAGTTGGAAACCTCTGGAAAATGCTCTGAGGGTCTGAATTTCTTTATTTTGCTATATGAAAATCTTGGTCTGTATATTCATTATGTTATTTTCAGGAAATGTATTTTTATTTCTGCAGTTCTCTCTTTAACATGTTTGTAGTATTTGCTGACTACCAAGGTTACATATAATCTGAATTGATGTTAACTCTTTCTTTTGTAAGACCTTCACCATCTGTCTGTATTAAACGCTGTGGTCGTCTTAGCAGAGTCTTAAGCAAATAATCGTCTACGAGTCTCCTTTTTCTGTTGTTCCTCCCTTCCATGGAATTCCTCGGCTATAAAAGCTTAAGAGCAAGGAAAAATGTAAATCGCTTGTACTAGTTAGCATTTAGAACTAATTTAACTTTCCCTGGATAAAGCCATAAACTGGGTATTTTCTTTCAAAAAACAAAGACGCATCACTACAAGAGACAGTATGTAAGATTTTTTTGGATAGTGAGGCCTACAAAACGTACAGGCAACTACAGCCAACATTGTTCTGAGGTTCAGGGGCAACACGTGCACTGTTTGGGAAATACCCTTTCTTTAGACCTCCCAGTGATCACTCAACCTCACATGAACAGGATTGGAAGGAAGGCAGGAAGCACAGGTATAGCTGGAGGAGTATTATAAGAAAAAAAGGGGGAAATTCTGGTATGTAGAAGGGTTGCAGGAGAAAATATTACGTGCATATAACTGAATTTGAGAGCTCTGGTGGCTCGGGGTATTCATTTGAGAACTTTATCTTAAACCACTGAAACATGAAATGACGTCAAGCAGTTCCAAAAGTGTCAGGTTTGTGCACTTTTTCTAAACCAGAACAACGTTTCCGTAATTATATTTAAAAATAAATAAAAGAACAAGTTGTTTGATAGGTAGTTGGTACAATGGCAGACATTATATTAATTAGAAGTATTATGACAGGTGCTTGGAAATCTTGTTTTTGGCAAAAGGAACAGTATGGAAATTAATTTTCATATTACTCCAAATTACTTACATTTTTCTTTCTTTTTTTTTCAGAAGAAAGGCTACAAATAGACAAAGTTTCAAAAGAGATGAATGAATTTATCAGCAAAGAACAAAACAGTGTTTCAACATCACAGGAGGCAAAAGAAATTGAAGCAGATATGGTTCATGAGAAGAAAAGATCTCCAAATGCAATTGCACCTGATATAGAACCCAAAAAAGAGGGTAAAGAAAAAGAGAGGGCAGGAAGGAGTAGATCAAGAAGCTCTACTAGTGGTAGCACTAGCAGCAATAGCAGGAGCAGTAGCAGTAGCAGCACTGTATCTAGTTCATCATATAGTACTAGCTCAGGTAGTAGTCACAGTTCCTCGCGTTCTTCCTCTCCTAAAAGGAAGAAGAGGCACAGTCGCAGTAGAACGCCTTCACATAAAGTTAGGCGCAGTAGAAGCAGGAGTTATTCTCACAGAAATAGAAGAGAGAGGAGTAGAAGCAGGGAAAAAATAAGGGAAAGGAGAAGATCTAGTAGAAATCGGAGTGCTGAAAGAGGGGAGAGACGAAGAATTCAGAGCCCTTCTCAAGAGAGAATTTGGGACAGACGTAGAAGCAGTAGCCATTCAAGAGACAGACGAGCTAGCCGTGCTAGTCGCAGCAGAAGTAGGGATAGGCGCAAAACTGAAGACCAGCGTAGAAGTCCTACTGGAAATAGGCATAAACATAAAAGTGACGGTAAAGATCAAGAGAGGAAGAAAGAGCAAGGTGGAACTGTAGATAAAGACAGAAAAAAGAACAGAGAAAGGGAGAGAGATCAGGAAAAAAGAAAAGATAAGCCAAAAAAGGAGGAAAAAGAAAGCAAGGCTGGCAATCATGACGACAATAGATTAAAGAGAAAAAGAGACAGTGAAAGAACTTTCCCTCGCAGTGATTCAATATCTGTGAAAATATTAAGGCAGGATTCCAGACAAGACAGCAAAAAAAGTTCTACCAAAGATAGCAAAAAACGGTCAGGCTCTGAATCTAGTGCAAGGAGTAGTTCTGAATCGCCAGGAAGCAGTAAAGAAAAGAAGGCTAAGAAATCGAAGCATATTCGATCATGCTCCATGGAGAAATCTCAAAGGTCTGGTAAGAAGGCAAGCCGCAAACACAAGTCTAAGTCACGATCAAGGTAGTATACTTTTTAAGTATTTTGTCTGACTTTTTTTTTTTTTTGCTATTCGTCTTCATGTGTACGGCATATGAACTTTTTTAATAAAGTATGGTATTTATTAAATTTTCTTAGGCAAAAGTAACTTTGGAAAATCTTTTAAAACTATTAATTATTAAGCCTAAAGTGTGTGTGGGTTTGGGGGTCTTTTATTTTTTTGAATTAACTTCTCCCCCTTTTTCCTTTATTTTTCAGATCAACAACTCCTCCTCGTCGTAAACGCTGACGAATTTATGGCACCAGTGCTATGACGTTTAAAAATTCCATGAGTTATAAAAGGCTTGTCTCATTATAGAGGCACATTGTGGCTATGTAGGTGAAACCAGAATCCTTTTTTTATCTGTAAATAGGTGTATTTTTTTCCAAATGCTGCTGAGAATTAAATACCTAATAGGATTTCTTTGTATTACATTTTTTCAAGAACGGTAGTGCTTAATAAGAATATAAAACATGCCATTCTCTTTCAGCTGTAGTGTTCTTAAAATTACTATTGAATGTACTGTGATGTCAATAAAGCTCTTTAGTTCATTTTTTGTTTAAAATTCTTGCACCTGGATTTTGTGTTAAATTGTAGAAAGTACTTAAAAAAAAAAAAAAAAAAGAAAAAGGCAGCTTTTTTGGTATAACAGATTTTTAAAGTACTTGAAAAAAGATTTTAACTTGTCCAAGTATGTTATCCGTGAACTTGATGAGATTAATCTGTTGGGTGGGGGGTGTGGAAGAACAGAGAATAGGCATCTTTTCTTTTTTCTTTAGATGTGTAATACATTTTTAATATCCTTTTTTTTTTTTTTTGGACTATCAAGTAACATATGCTGTGTGTGTAAAATATGGGTCACTGTAATACAAGCTATACTTAAACAGACTGAACCCCATTAGGAATACGTGCAACTAACTGATCTGAACTGTGTGACGGTGTCGAGCTCTGGAACTATATTCCTCACCCAATTTTCAGAGAAAACTTTGTGGACATTTAAGGATATTACAGGAACAAGACTTAGTATTTTAGATGTTTTATGGAATGTATTTATAAATGGCACTCAATACACATTAGAAAACTAACAACAGATAAACTTTACATTTTGGCACATTCTTTAAATGTGTAGTAAACATTAAAACTGGTTGTTTTTGCTAGTGTTATGAGAATTGTGATTCCTGTAAAGCTGATACATTGGCTAGACGGTAACTTAACTAAATCTTTTTTTTTTTTTTTTAATATATATCACTATAAAGTGAAAGAGATCACTGATTACCTCCTTCAGGAAATGAACTACTGTTGTTAGTAACAAGAATGTGAAATAATGCTAGTTTAAAAACAAACCAAAAAACACAAAAGCAAAATGAAAACAAACCCTACAACCCTAGGCCACTGACTGTTACAGAAGAACAATGGTAATTCAGGAAGAGATTGGAGATCTGCACCTAGGAGGTCTGGTATGATACCAGTTGTGAAAAAGATAAAAGGCTTAACATCAAAAATCTCTTTGATGGCTGTATCTTCTAAGAAAAAAGTATGCTAGTACAGGCAACTTGCAAAGCATGTCTTCTTGAACAAATTAATCCATTTAACTAAAAGTAGAATTCAGCTATGTAGCATTTTTGCCAATGTATTTTTTTCATAATTAGATGCAGAAGTAAACTGCTTCAGTGCAAAGAATCACATTTTAACTGTACATTTATTAAACAAGTTAATGGCTGTTGAATACATGCATGTTTGTCAAAGCAGTTACAGATAAATAATTAGTTCATTCAGTTATAAATAACATACACCCCAAATTAAGTACTTTATTTATATAGAGTAGAATAAGCAGTCATACCTAATAGCAAAATAAGGCATAAATTTGCAACACAGTACTGCTGGCATTGATGTCTGTATAAATAATAATATATTGATCCAATCTCTGTACTGTATTGGCTTTTGGCAAAAGTGAGGATTTTTTGAACAGTAGGTAGCACAGCAGTTCAAATATTTTAGAAGGACTTTGTTTTTGAGAGAGAGAAGGAAACTAAAATTAAGTTTGAGAAAAGCTATTGAGGAATACAGTTTCCATGGTGCATTGAATTTGATTTTCAGTTCAGATTTTATATTATCTGTCTAACAATAAAAAAAAAGATTGTGTATGAAAAGCTTTATATACTCTGCCAACAACTGGAATTCTGTCACTTCCTGTAAATATGGACATTATTTTTTTTGACACGAATGCACTTATATGGGTAGTGACTGTATGCCAATAAAAAGAGCATACGATCTCTGTACTTAACTGTTTCAGAAATCTTACTAAACAGCATACTCGGCACACCAGTAATTAAAAATACATTGGTACTGTGTCACCTTCACATACATTAGGCTCCTTCATGTTTTAGTAATTCCCTTATGAGTGTTTTTTCAAGTGTAAAGGCTAAAATAACATCCGGTCGTAATTCCACACATTTGAAGTGATCTTAAATTAAAACATGTAAATATATACTGCAAAAATGGGATTGTGTCATTTTGGAAAAGTCTAAATTGGGTTGTTAGTCTATTCTTTTACATTTTTAAATAAACATTTTTAAAAATATTTCAATACTTGTGCAGTGTAGGAGAGCAAGACATACAATTTTGAATGTCATGCAGCAACTCTAAGGGAGTTCCCTTGACATTATTTATAAATAAGGGATGGTGTGGAATCAAGTGAAAACTGGTTTCCGTGCAAGTATTGCTTTGAAGACAAATACAACAAAAAATAATGTGAATATATACCCAAAGGTACCTGTTTTGTAATCTAAGAACAGGAACAGGCTGCTACCATGAGTAGGCCAAACATTAGTAAAGTAAAGCAGTCTAGAGGCTGAGCAACTACATAATTTTTGAACTATGGTGTAATTCGTGGTTTCAGAGAAAAATCTGTTGTTGGTGTCTTTGAGGGCCTATCTTAAGGGAGACAGAAGAGCCTAGGCTGCTGGTTTTAAATGCTGTTATCTTAAAATTTGCATTATTAATTGATAATGGCATAGCTACCTCCAGTTTAAAACCAGCTTATCCTGTTAAGTAAAATACATGCCAGTGTGCATGTACTTAATTAGTTGATAATTTTTTTTTTCTTTAAATAGAGAATCTAAAAGCAATGGCAGCATACATATTGGCTGTCTTGTTCCAGGTCTTGCCTTTGCTCTGCTAAATAAAGTTACCAGTTCATTTGTTTAAGGAGTATACATAAGCACAGGCTGAAGGAAGGCTTAGCTTTGTGTTTTAAGGAAGCTTTTTAGCATAAAGGACTTCTTCCTCTGAGCTCTGGGTCTTCAGTAGCCCTGAGGTGTCACTAGTGACGCCTAAGTCCATTGCATTGAGAACTGTGCTGGGTGGAAAGTGAGTGAGTAGAGAAGCTGTACAGATACACACAGCAGATTTGCCATGTATTTAATCATGGCAATGGCAAACTTCTTTGAGACTTTTCAGTAGTCCTTATTTAGCTTTTTTCTTCTTAAAAAAAAAAAAAAATCAAGCTGACAATTAGATGAAGTATGACAGCAGATCTGTAAACGGGCAGGTTTCCAACACCACGTGTTGCGGGAAGGAATGACGTCGGCTAGTACAACAGCCCTGCATCAGGCGCAGGGCCGAGCAAGTCACGTCGCGGCTGGTTTGTGCTGATGCCAGTGGCCAGGCGGAGCCGGCATGCTGAGGTCCTCTGCCTGGAGAGCCTGGGCTTACTGCTCGAACCCGTAGCTCAATAAAGTGCCAGAAAGCTGTTCGTCCCTTGGTTAAGTCTGGCTTGGATCTATACCATGCAGAAATGTTAAACTAGCTCATTGTGGGGGTCTGGAAATACCGCAGCCAGCCGAGGGGAAAGAGCAGGGGAAGAAAAGCTGCCTTGATTTGTCAGCACTGACCAGCTGGAGTTGCTTACGGCGCCTTATGGGTTCAAACCCTTCAAGTCAACACTGCAGCTAAATCTGCGTCTTGGCGGTACTCGAGCAAGGGACTGTCCTGTCATCACCCCTGTACCAGCTCTTGTGCTTGCTGGACCCGTGTCAGCCAGTTAGCTCGCCTGGGGAAAGACAACAGTTTCCTGCATGGCTTGTATGCCGGATTGTCCGCAGGGGAGCTTGGCAGGGGCCAGAGCGGGGCTCTGAGCACTCCTGCCTGCGGGAGGGAGGGCAGGAGGCAGCCCGGTCCCTTTCAGCCACGGCCTGCACCTTGCTTGCGGGTGATGAACAGCTCGCTCTCGCAGAGCTGTGGTCAGACCGGCCCTGGTGGGCCTCGAGAGGAGACCAGAACGCTCCTCCAAAAGCCACTCGTGGCATCAGCCGAGCCTCTGCCAGGGGAGTGTTTTCTTGTTCCAAGATGTGCACGGAGCAGGTCCACATACTGGGAAAGGGGGCATAAATCTGAATACAGTCGCTGCGTTCATTCCCAGCAGGACGTCCAGGTGCAGCCACAGCCACGCGTGGCGCGAAGCTCGGGTGGGGCGAGTCCTGGGGCACTGCAGTGGAGCGCGCTCGGACACGGCCCTGGTTTTGAAAACAGCTTCTAACAGTCCGTCTGTCGTGTCGTTTTGCTTGCCTTTAACCGCATACAACGTTTTTGGGGTAGGACACGGTAAGAAGCAGCCGAAATTGCTTCATTTATCACTTTCCGTGGCTTTGTGACGGACACGAGGGCTCCTGCGAATACCGGAGGTTGTCCTGGCTGGTATTTCCCCACACGTCCCCAGACCTCGAGCCGCCCGTCCGATCAGCGTGCTCTTCCTTCCGTGAGCTCCCGCGTGCACCAAGGAAACACCAACAGCGCTAAAACCTTCAAAAGCCGCCGCCCCGACTCCCTGCGGGAGACGTGCTCAGACGCAAGCCTGGTGTTTTTTAACCCGATGGGGGCGCGGGGCCGGGGCCGGGGCCGGGCCCGGCGGCGGGGAGCGGAGGGGAGCGGAAGGGCAGGGCCGGGCCGGGCAGGCG
>VXAL01013309.1:254862-273826 GCA_013399475.1 Chauna torquata | reverse complement strand
GGCGCGGTGAGGGGTTTGCTGGTGAGCGCGCAGCAGCCGGGGCTGCGGGCCAGAGCCCGGCGCGCTGGCGAAGCGGGCCTGGAGAGCGGCGTGCGTTTCCTGCCAGCTCGAGCAGCGCAGAGAGCGTGCACTGCGTGTTCCTGCTCTAACGCGCAGCGAACCGGGGGCTGGAGCCCTGTGTTAGTGGCTGTTTGTAAGCCTGGGTACGCACAGGATGAACGTTTTGGCGTGAAATTCTCGCCAACCGTGAAACGTTTCAGCTGCGTGAAAAGTTCTTCTGAAAAATGGCGTCGTGTATGTTTTGAGAAGTACTGGGATGGTAAAGTAGCATGTGCTGCCCTATTTAATCCCTGTGCTCTCCTTAAGTAGTATAGTGAGCAAGTGCCCAAGGATTTGCGCAGCTAATATCTAAATAAAACCTGTAAAGCAATTGTCACTATTTCAAGTAAACCACTGGCTTCTTTTCTTTTTTTTTTTAATACAATATATATAACAATATCAGATATTTAAACTGCGCAGTGGTGAATGCTACATGTAAAAGTTATTCTAGAGCAGCGTTGATAAACTAGTTTGGTTTTTCTTTTTTTTTTGCCTGTGGGCTCTCAAAGCTGATGTTTGCCATTCAGTTGCCTCTCTTTTATTTATGCAGACGACCATGGTGATCTGTCTTTTCAGACAGGCCCAAGGGCTACTCTTCAGAACTGTAATTGCAAAATACAGCTGAAATCCAGTAGCACTCGGCCTGTCCCGCTGACTGAAATAAAAAGCAGCATGTAAGTATTGTAACTAAAATAATTCCACATGACAAGGACTGTAATTTCCTGTAAGAATTTAATTTTACTTTGTGACAGTGTCACTTGAAGTCATGTTTAAACATCACAAATATCTAGTGTTTGATGAAGTCTGTTTTTGTTTTATGAATTACTAATTTACAAATTACAGGTATGCAGCCATCTGTTTTGGAAGATACGTTATACCTACAGTGCAGTAAATCTCTTTGGTTTTAATCAAGTATAACTAGAGTCTCTAAGGAACATGGGTTTTATTTTTATTTTTTTTCCCCTGGTTATGCAGAATCTGCTTTTCCCATCATATTTCAGGTATTAATTTCATGATACTCAGCTTTTTATTATTTAGGCTTACCATGAAGAGACTTCTCAGCACTTCACGTTCATCAGTGGATTCAAAGGAAATGAAAAAATTCCAGCTCCTCGCACAGAAGTGGTGGGATGAACAAGGAGAATATTCAGCCCTTCATTCTATGAATGATATTAGAGTGCCATTTATTAGGTATAGTTTTGAAAACAGATTTTTTTATAGGTACTATTTCTGTGCAACCTCAGAAAATTCTGAGAAAGAATAACAATTACCAATACTGAAGATAACTGCACATTACATCTACTAAACCACCTTGTATGTTTGTCCTTAATCACATCCCTTTTCTTTCAGAGATACTTTGTTGAACATGAGTAGCAATTACCACCTGGGAAGCCCACTTTCTGGAATAAAGATTCTGGATGTTGGTTGTGGTGGTGGACTGCTAAGTGAGGTAAGAAACAGTGTATGCTTTTTAACAACAGAAACAGAGCACAAAGTTTTTGAATGGTTTAACTATTAAGCTGTTTAATCTCTGATCCTCAGAGGAGGAGGCTTTCTCTTCCATGATATATTAGTTATCAAATGTTTTGGAGTGCAGAGCGTTCTGCAAACAGCACAGACTGCTGGGCAGTCTGCAGAAGCTCGAGACTGAGAAGTAACAGTTTGCGGTGGAACTGAATGGCTACACAGGCTGCCCAGGGAAGTGGTTGAGTCACCATCCCTGGAGGTCTTCAAAAAACGTTTGGATTCAGAGCTTGGTGACATGGTTTAATGGTGGACTTGGCAGTGCTAGGTTAAAGGCTGGACTGGATGATCTTGGAGGTCTTTTCCAGCCTAAATGATTCTATGATTCTATTCTATGGTTCTACATCCTGTCAATAGACTATGGGTGGTTTGTATGTTCAGTATGACAGATCTGGCTGAGTTATTCTGGGAACTTCATCAGCATCCGAAATGAAGTGTTGCAAAGGGAACTGAATCTCTCTCCACATTCATTTGTTTGGCTTTTTTCCCCTTATTCATTCTGAGCAAAATGCTGTGGTCTTCTGAGAGTTTGCTCTCTGACAAGACTGGCAAAACTGTTATGCTGGACAGCCTTATTATCAGCCTTATATTCAGTCTCGGGCTGAATAACCGGTGAATTTCAGGTTGGAATAACATACATGTGGTCATGTTCTGCAGCCTGTTTCAGTTTCAAAAGAGGTGATGACTGGGGTGTTAACCTATGAGTAAGAAGACACTGAAGAAACTTGAGTGACAGCCAAGCCTGATGCTATCCTAGTGAACATCAGTGTTTAGTTCTCAGAAGTGAGAAAGTCCCAGAGATAATCACATATTAGGTAACCATTAAAAAGATATGAGGATTTACCATTACAGATGGATGTTGAAGAAAGTAATGACAGTAATTAAATATGGTGTTGTTTTTCCCCCTTGAAATACTGTGTTGATTTTCCCACTTTGTCTTTTCCTGTATCTGAGGGTAATAGTGGAGGAAATCTTTATTTGGTGCAACAAAGTGGATTTAGAACAGTTAATTTAATTTTGAAAAGCAATTTAAATGTGTGTATTCCAGTATATAACTTTCTGAGAAAATTATTCCTCCCATGCACCAAATGTGTGGTTTTTTTTTTCTTTTTTTTCCCCTGTAATAAACATTGAAAATAAAACTGATGGATCAGAGCTCATCATTTATTGTGGTTTGTCTTGTTCCCTGATAGATGTTTTCTGCATCATTTATCTACATTGCGAAGTTGCAGACACCTTTAAGTAAATTGTTTTCATGCAAAGAATAAATTTGGCTCTGTATTATTAGCCTCTAGGTAGACTGGGAGCTTCAGTTACTGGAATTGATCCTCTGGAGGACAACATTAGAACAGCAGATCAGCACAAGTCATTTGATCCAGTTCTGGCCAAGAGAATACAGTATAAGTCCAGTTCACTGGAGGAGATTGTAGGAGAGTCTATGGAAATGTTTGATGTAATTGTAGCTTCTGAAGTAGTGGAGCATGTGGCTGACCTTGAAATGTTTATCAAGTGTTGCTCCCAGGTGTTAAAGGTAAGAGTTCTTGCTTTCATTATTGGGAATATTTATTCTCTTTTATTGTTAAGGCTTTCGTTTGAACATATGTGAAAACACGTACATCTGCATTCATTCTTCCACCCTGGAGTGCTTGAGGTCTGAACCATGCTCTGGAGGTGCCTTCCATTCTCCTTGATGATGCAAGTACATCTTCCCAACTTCAGGAACCTGAAGTCAGAGGAAATTTATTTCCCCAGCCCTGCCTTAGAAGAGTGTTAACAACATTACCTAGTGTTGAAATGTTGCTTTGCATCAAGATCTTAATAAATGTAGTTGCATCTAATTTCATCTAGGTAAGAGGAAACATGGCAGTGGTGTTGGTGATTGATGGCTCTGGCTCAGACTGCATTTAAACTGACTGTAATAGCGTTTCTGATACAGGAGAAGCTCCTGGATCCCTTATAAAGGGTCATAGTTATGCTCAGAGATAATCAAGTGTTGTTTTATTCCTTTTGATACCGTTTCATTTGCAAAGAAGGATGGTAGGTTGGTACACAAGCAGCATCTCTCTAATCTCTTGATGTGTCTTTCTGGTCATCAGGAGGAATATAGATTGTTATTTGAATGGAACCCTTAACTAGTTTTCAGCCTTTTGGGAACACAGAAGTTATCCTTTATTTCTACCAAAAAGTCTTTTAAGTACTTAGAATTCATTTCTGGTTTTGGTTTTTGTACCTTTAGTCATTAAAACAAGCACTACGTTCATAAGATAAGCAGTGTTGCATGTTTTACTTCAGTTTTAATTAATATATATGTTTTTACAACAGGTATTTTAGAGACCTTACACCTTTTTTTTTTTATCTATTTCCTGGGCAATATTATAAGTGACTTTGTTAAATTGGGGGTTGGGGGGCGCAAGGAAATAGTTTTCAGACCATCCAAGACTTTGGTTATGTTAACTTTTTGAGGACTACTGAGTGACACTCTTAGAACATTATATTCTGACTTTTTTATTGTATTTGTATACTTGTAAATACTTGTCCTGGGACGAAATTAGTTCTTACTCTTGCAACATGTAGACTTGTAGATAGACAACTTATGTGTTTTAAGGCAAGTAAACTTACAATTTATTTTCAGTTAAATATTCTTCTAATTGAACATTTTAATATTTTAATTAGCCTGAAGGTTCTTTATTCATTACTACAATCAATAAAACACAGTTGTCCTATATCCTGGGAATTGTGGTTGCAGAAAAAATAGTAGGCATTGTACCAGAAGGAACACATGAGTGGGAGAAGTTTGTTCCCCCTGAAGAGCTGGAGCACCTCCTGGAATCAAGTAAGTACCAGGCCAGATGATGGGAATACAGAGAGACTCGAATACTCACTGGAGAAACGGCAAGGGGATAAGATAAGTGGGGTAGTTGCTATCAACAATACACAGCTTTTCCTGCGTGAGCTGCCAGTTGTATGTTAAGTATCATTTCTGGTTTAAAGACATTACTGCTTGCTGGCTTTTGCATAAAGTGAATAAACTAAATGGAGTCCTACAAATGCAGAGAATACCCAAACAAGATCACCGTTACAGCTGCCCCACTGTTTGACAGCCTCAGCGAAAAGGCCAAGGTTTTCCGTCCTGTTCTGATGGCAGGACGTATGCTCTGAAGTGGTTCATATTCTCTAGGTCAGGTTTCAGAAAATAACTGTATTGGCACTCCAGAGCTGCTCTGCTGCCACTGCTTTGTTTGTCATCTTCCTGTTGGGAGAAGGTGTTTTTGTTTTTGGTTGCTGCTCCATGTTCTTCATTCATATTATGTTACTAAAAGATTTCTTTAAGACTCTGAAGATTACACCTGCCACAAATTAATTAGTCAGTTCTTGAGAAACTGTATCATACTGATTGGAAAAAATAATTAAATTTCTGTGGTTTGATTGCTTTTAAAGTAGACAAAGCACCAAGCTGGGAAGAGTTTGCTCATTGCCCTCCTTCTCTACAGCAGTTTTAAAGCCCTCTCACCAAATATTTCACTTTGCTTTACTTTGCTGTAAAGAACCTGAAGTATGAGTTGTTATTCTCTCAGTAAGGCCTTCTCATAGCACTTTCAGTGGTGCCGTAAGGATCGTGACTAATACCTGTTCACATGCTGGTGGTTCTTTCTGTTCTCTCTTCAAAAGGAGAAGCAGGTGCAGTGGAGTGATTTGTTTTGATAGGGAGTTTGTTTTCTGCCTTTTCTCATGCATCCTGCTGGGACACAGCAGAGTCATGCAGAGAACTGAGGGCTGCTCAACAGGGAGTGCTAAATCACTCTACTTGCACTGAGTCCTTGATTGCATTCTTCTGCCTTTCCTAAGTTTCCCATTCTTAAGGGAATCTGCAAAATGCTTCCAAAGACATTCTCACTTTTTGATTTTGAAGTGCGTGATGTCAGTCTGAAGAATATGTCTGCCCACAAAAAAACGTTAGCATTCACCAAATTGTGGTGGTGTGAAGCTGGGGTTTCTAGCATACCACGTTGCAGTGGCTTGCCAAGTAGCGTGGTAACGAATGTGGCCTGCCACAGATCTTTTGCTGCTACTACCAATAGCAGGGACCAGCTGTCACCAGTGCTGCCAGTGGTGATACCTGCTGTCACCGCTTCTGGTGGTATCTGACAAAAACAAGCTTGTGAAGCACTGTGCCACAGCTCAGTGGGAGAAGCATATTTCAGACTTGTTATTCTAAAGTGTTTGATGTGGCAGTGACTTAGAATATTTGAAAACTTCAGTTGCTCAATGCCTTCTTACTTTTCTAGATGGCTTCTCGGTTAAGACTGTGAACGGGATGTTGTACAATCCCCTCACGGGGTCGTGGAGCTGGATGGAAAGCACGAGCATTAACTATGCAATGCATGCTGTGAAATCGGGTGTTCAGGGACAGTCAAGCCCAACAGAGTCTCTGTCAGAGACGGAAAGTGAACAGCGCTCAGCCACAGCTGGCACCAGCATGTGACTGTCTGAGATGTGTGCTGATGGACTGCCACCAGGAACAGAAAAGAAGGTTTTACGCAGACGGACATAAAGCCCTTTGTGACAGCAAGCTTGCTGAATGCATTAATGCTTATGCTATTTTGGCCAAATATTTTAGGGCAGGCTCAGAAAAGACAAACACCCATTATCTCAGGAATCGTTTAAGATTGAAACGAGCAAAGCTTTTGAAGAATAAGTATTTTTATGAGAAAGTAGCTTCAAATTCTGTCAATAGTTTGGAGGAGGCTCTTATGTGTGATGGTGTTTTTGTGTGTGATCTGAGGAAAACTCAGATCTCCAGAGAATGATAACTTAAACATTAGAAGTTTAAAGTATGAGAAATAAAATGCTGTAGACGTTTCAGTTACACAACTGAGTCAGTTAAAATATACGAAAAATTTTAAAAAACACTGATATCGCTTGTGCCCATATTATGCCTTCTCCCAGAGGAGGGAAAAGAAAAAAGAGCAGCAAACCTTTGCTGTCGGGTCATGCTATTTCTACACAGCTATAACTAGCTGACGTGAGCTAACTCTGCAGTGGAAGAAGTCTCCTAGCCCAGAGTGCCTCTGTTGTCAGAAGTCTTAACACCATAAAGGTACTTTATCTGTGCCTATTATTTCAACCTTCTCCCTTTACCCGAATAAAGGGAAGTAAAATTTTACTAAGCAAACAGAGCTTTATGCTTGAAAAACGATACGTTAGCACTCTATCCTAGAACTGAAATGCCATACCTAGTCAGATGTAAAGCCCTAGTGCCAGGGTAAGGAAAAGTTTTGATCTGCATTGAAATAGGACTTGCTAAATAAAACGTCGTATGTGCATTTATGGTTGTATCTCTTTCCTTCTCTCTCTTCCTTTCTCTCCGCTTGTATACGGGTAGAGAGGTGGGCTGGCCGTGTTTTTCTAACTTTCAGTTTGCAGGGATGAAAACTAAACATTTGTAGTTACTCAGGCGTTTCTCCTGTTGCAGGGGTTTGGTGGGCTAGATTACTGTATTACACATTTGCATTCTTGCTGCTTTGCTGCATGATACCTTGAAATCCAAGTTTCATGATGGATTTGATGATGTACATAAGAATATAGTTAATAATGTAAAGTAATAGTATCGATAGATACTAAGACTGAAAAGGATTATCTAGTGTGAACATTTCTATGATGGTAAATTCTGTTTTGTAATACTTGGGCTGTTGCTTGGCTTTTGGGAAGAAAAATTCCCAGGTTCAGTGATGGAGAAGGCACTATGTCAACAAGGAAATTGTTCCAAAAGATCCTCAGTTGAAATGGTCTAACCTCCGATTCCGGACACTGATGTCCTAGCGTCTTTATTTTCTAGATTAAGGACCTCTGCTATCAGCTGTCTCTTTTTTGTAAATGTAGTTGGTGTAGTCTTGAGTTGTCATCCCTTAATTCAGTCCATTTATCCAAGTGAAAATGATCTCTTCAGCTGTTACTGCCAAAGTGTAAGTTTCTGAGTTTGTATAAAATTTTGTAGTAAACATCTGAATCCATTCAGTTTTTGCTTTTCCTTTTTGAAGCGTGACAGTGGAAATGGATGCAGTATTTCAGTAACAGTCTCACTAACGCTGTCTGCAGGAGTAAGCACCCTCATTCTGCTTCTGCCTGACCTTCTGCTGTTGCATGGGAGTCTTTGCTCCATTGGTCATGCATGCAGAGTGGGGCGTAGTGTTTGGGAGAGGAGTGACACTGGGAACAACATGGAGCCACAGCAGATAACTAGCGGGCTCTGTTCCTAGCAGGGCGTTTTAAACAGTGCTGTTTGAGTTCACAGGGCCAAGCAATCAACTTCAGTCTACAGGACAAATATATGACTCGCAAATCTCATCAACAGTGAATTGAAGTAGTGTCTGAAAAGCATTGAGACCTAGACAGATTCCTGTGCCATTCCACTACAAAAATCCCCCAAGGGAGATAATCCCCCATTCACCTGTTTGTTTCAAGACCTCTCAGGTAAAATAATACTAAGGTAGATAAAACTGGGCTAGAACAGCTGATTCTTGCTTGCCTTAAAAGTCTTAAATCCAAATATTTATGTAACCAGCTATTATTAGAGCTGGCTTTCTCATCCTTTCCTTTCTTCCCAATTGCTGGTTGCTTACTTGTATTTATCATTACGCTGTGAGCCACCTGGGGAAAGAACTATTTTTTGTTTGTTTTGACTGGTATTTCTATTGCACCTAGCACAAAAAAAGCCTTTGATACTGCTTGGGTTCTCTGTCCAGGCTCACAGAAGGGCTCATGTACCTAATTAACAATGGCTGGCATTTAAGCAACAAGCACGTGGGCCTGATTGACCATGGATACTCCTGTTTTTGATGAAAACCTTAGCACGGGCATGTGATCTGCTGCTGCTACATGTGTATAGGAGCCCTGTCAACATGGGAGAGCTTAGGGAGGAGTGGGGGCTGCTTGAACAGGTCCCTGTAACCACAGCATCTCTCCAGATGTCCCCATGTGATCCATCCTCGTGGTGGTTTCACAATGGTGGGCAGCAAAGCTCCACCACACTGCCCTCTCACTCCCCCTCCTCAAAAGGACAGGGGAGAAAATATGATGAAAAAACTCATGGGTTGAGGTAACGCCGGGGAGATCACTCAGCAATTACTGTCATGGGCAAAGCAGACTCAGCTAAGGGAGATTAATGTAATTTATTGCCAACAACTAACAGACTAGAGCAGCGAGAACCTAAAAGCAAACTAAAAACACCTTCTCCCCCCGAGCGGCACAGGGGAACGGGGAATGGGGGCTGCGGTCAGCCCATATCGCTGCGTCTCTGCCGCTCCTTCGTGGTCACTCTCTGCCCCTGCTCCTCCGTGGGCTCCTCCACGGGCTGCAGCGTGGAGATCTGCTCCGTGTGGTACCCCATGGGCTGCAGGGGGACAGCCTGCTCCACCATGGGCCTCACCACGGGCCGCAGGGGAACTTCTGCTCCGGCGCCTGGAGCACCTCCTGCCCTCCTTCTTCACTGACCTTGGTGTCTGCAGGGCTGTTCCTCACTCCTCTCTCCCAGCTGCTGTTGCCCAGCAGTTTTTTCCCCTTCTTAAATCTGCTCTCCCAGAGGCACAACCAGCATCGCTCACTGGCCCAGCTCTGGCCAGCAGCGGGTCCCTTTTGGAGCCGGCTGGAGCTGGCTCTTATCTGACATGGGGCAGCTTCTGGGCTCTGCTCACAGAGGCCACCCCTGCAGCCCCCTCTGGTTCATCCCTCTGGTTGAAGCAACCTCTTTCTAAGCTAGGAAGTAAATAATTGCACCAGAGATAATTGTAGTAAGATAGCAAACACTGCAAGAATATCCTTTTATTGTTTTTTACAAAAACAATATATTGTTTTTAGCTGATTTTTAAAAAATCCTTGCATTATTCATAACTGCATCCTGACATAATCAAATTCAGAACTACGCACTGAACATGTACTACCTATTCATGCTGCTGAAACTTTTTTCCTGAAATTTGTTCACTGGAAACCAGTAGAGATTTCATGCTTCTCTCAGCCTAGTTGCTGTGGAAATTCAGTAGGTGCTATTGAAGTGGACAGAAATGAAGTCAAATAAATTTGCAAATCTTCGGCTTTCCTTTTGCAAGTTGTTTATGAGTATGGAGCCATAGCTTTGAAGCTTACAAGAACAGTGGTAGTAGGAGATACATAAAAAATAAAAGTTGTTTGGGGCTTACTCTTTTGCAACCTCTGTTTTTATTTCTGGTTGTTAACCCTTGACTCTCCTGTTCCCAGCCATTTGCTTCTGCAACACAGCAAATCAGACCAAGAAGTCGATCTGGCTGAAAGGTGCAACAGAGCAAACTCCGTTGTTCTGGCTGGTTTCAGCTGTTCGGCTCTGATTTGGCTCCTTATGTTGTCTCAGCTCTCCCCCCTTGGTCCACACAGTCCCACCCCATTGCTGAGTCTGATGTTTGTCCGAGTTGTCTGCACACTGATTCAGCTCGCTTGCCCCGTAATTTATTTTTTTCTCTTTTTTTGGGATAGTGGTGGTTCTGCTGTTCAGTGAGCTGAACTTTCCCACTGTGGAGGACTAGCACCAGCTGGGAGGTGAGGGTAGTGGGAGCACGTGGCCAGGGCTGGGGCAGAACGGCCCCTCGAGTGGCAGTAAGCTTTCAGCAAGCTCAGCCTCCCTTGTGGAACTGCACTTTCAGATAATAATTGAAACATTAACTGCACTTTGGCCTAATCTGAGTAGTATGAGATCCTGAGAAGAGCTTTGCATTTAATTTCCTTTTTAAATAAAAACAGAACTTGAGGTTTGCATGATGCTTCATTACGCTATCTCATTGCCCATTGTTCCCTTGTGGTCAAGTGACTTTTCATGGCCGTTTTAACACAACTTTAAGATTTATTTTCATATATTTTAACAAATACCCTGTGTCAGTTCCCTAGAGAACGGAAAAGAAGAGGGGGAAAGTAGTGGGAACAGAAAAGTGTAGTGGCTGTGACTGGAAATAAGAATAGAGACTATCTTGTAGGAAGTTATTCTGAAAATAGCTTCTCAAGTCCTTTCATTATGATGAAATCTCAGCTTTGATTAAAAGAGAAAAAAAAAAAAGCTTTTTCCACGTACTTCTAAGAAATGCTTGAAAGGAATAATTGCATACAGTCTAGAGGTTCAGAAGCCAAAAGGCACAGCTTCTATAATTAACTAGTCTGATGAGAGAGGCTGGAGGAGAAAAAGACAGAAAGAATATGAACCACCATGTAAGTGCTGATAGTGTAGTTGCAGTGGTTTGAGAGGAACCCAGAAGCACCTGGACTGGAGGACAGCACTGAAGAGCCGGAAACCATCGAAGGAATAACAGTGACTGCTGGAAAAGGAATATGGTTCTGGGAGAGATTAAAATGCGAGACAAAGGTGTGCAGGGCAGTCAGCTTCGAGTGCGCCTTGCCAGAGGAACTACGGGTGGTTGGGAGAGTGCCTCTTCGTCAGATTACAGCGCAACAGGTTGAGTATTCGCAGTCTGCCACTTGTTTTTGCGTGTTAGCCCCTGCTGCGTCGTACCAAATACCTACACCCATGCCGAGCTCCTGGAAAGGAAAGGCAGGCTCCTCTAGCTTCAAACAGTATCAGTCGCTCATTGCTCATGAGGAGCTGCCAGCTTCCTCATTCTTGGTGCTTCCCATGTTTAAATAGAGAAACTTACTCTGCTGCTTGCAGATGTATTCCTGCAGTACTCTTTGCATCGAACTCCCTTTTATCAGGAACAGAAGCTATAGCAAAACTTCTTTACTCTCTATTCCAAGATGCCCACAGGTAGGAACTGCTTGTATCCTAAAACTGCAACAGCGAGTGGAATGCTTCAGCCAGCATCGATTTAATACAATTACTAACGTTAACTTCTTAAAGGGAAAACTGTGAAAGCCCAAAGGCAGAGCAAGGAAACCTGCTGCATAGTTTCTTCTCCCCATCACCTCTTCTTTGGAGTCCTCAGACTTCCAGCTTAGGACACGTGGGTACTTTTTGTGCCTCAGTCTTTACCATGGCTCTTTATTTCTAAGTCCAGGGCTCACACTGGCTTTTGGAGATTCTCTGAGAAGACTACTGCGAGGCAGAGCCTGCCGCTCCGCTGTCTTTCCATGTCTCACTGTTTC
The DNA here is from genome assembly GCA_013399475.1 of Chauna torquata. Lineage (NCBI taxonomy): Eukaryota > Metazoa > Chordata > Aves > Anseriformes > Anhimidae > Chauna > Chauna torquata. The sequence continues at coordinate 262,087 of VXAL01013309.1, read as the reverse complement.
CCCTCAGTAGGTGTCACAAGTGTACAGCTCGGATTAACAAGGTGTGGCGTGCCCATTTCACAGGCAGGTGAGTTGAGGCACAGAGCCGCGAGTTGCTGTGGTCACCTTGCTGGCCACCTCTGGAGCTGGCAGTGGAGCTGCGCCCAGGCTCTCAGCGCAGGGTTCGCGGCACTAAACAGCGCTGCCTCTCTGCTACCACCTCTGCTGGGCTTTGCTGAGCCCACAAGGGAGCAGTAACATTTAGCACACAATAATCTTTGAGCGTCTCTAAAGCAGACTTTGTGGTTTATTGCCTTCTGCACTGTCTCAGAATAACTTTCTATCTTTCCAACCCACTGTGATTTTTGTTGCATTTTCTCCTGCTTCATGATGGGATAAGTGACTAAAAAATCATTCCCATTATGTAATGCACGTCTTGCCATCATAACCACATATTTTTTCCTAGCTCCCCTCCAATGGAAGGTAGAACATTGCTTTTGTAACCCTTTCAAAATCAATTAATTCTGCTTAGTCTGAACACTACTACAAATTTGAATAAAAATAACATTATTTTCAGATGATGTTTTTGTGATAAAAATCAACTTGCATTTCCCCTGTTTCCTCCAGGTTATAGGATAAAACTCTAACCATTTAATGTTCTAGCTAACAGATACAAAAGTAGATTTTTCTATCGACATATACTCAGGTCCCATTGTCTTGAAGCAATATAAAATGATGTGTTTTAATCTAGCCTGAAGGGCTGGGGTTTCATCTGGGATGTAAAATCACCTCACTTGTCTTCACTTACACATGCATTAATTGCACAGCCACCTCTCCCGATGACATCAGCGCATTAGGAATTCAGGATATATACTTTGGTCTGCATTTTATCGTGCTTTTATTCCCACATGGAGTCACTCCAGTGATGTAATCAATACTCACTTTTTTAAAAATATACAATTTTTTTTCTGCTTAAAAGAATTGTGAAGGCCATTAGTGTTCCATTAATAAATCTGAAACCTCTCGTGTCCTCATGAGTTGGGCTAACTGAAAACAAACCTGAAACAATGGAGACTAAAATGCTAATACTGCCTTAAAATAAAGTATTTGTATTATAAAAACTTGTAATAATAGAAGATACAGAAAAAGACTTGGCATGTTTATTCTCCTGAATTAAAATAAGTACATACAATCTGAAGACATATAAAAATGAAAGTAAACCAACAATAAAATAAAAAGGAGACTTCAAAAGAATGTATTCACACCACATAAATAACTGTAAAAGATTGAATAATGAATAACGTGCTGAATTTCAATCCATTCTTTTTATTATCAGCACTATTGAACATATGAGAAACTTGCACAAGGGCACTTCTCTTAAGAGATTTACCCCGAATGCCCTCTGAAAAGAGCAGCCCTAGCACTGAGACCTGGGGCTGAACGCCCAGCTTTGCCTTCCCGCTGCTGGACAAGGCGCAGCTCAGTGCCTTGCCTCCCTTGGGCAACCCTGAAGTCATGCTCTACAAATCCAAAGGGACGTAACCTCCTGCGTGCCTGGGGGATCTGCCCCGAAGGCACTCCCAGGCTCCTGTAACAGAGCAGATGTTGGCGTGGAGGAACATAAACGTAGTCACAACTACCAGGTGCCTGCCATTGCTGCAGGAACGAACGTGTCTTTAGCAGGTTGGCTGTTAGATACACACAAGTAAAGTTGTGCAGAAGTAAGTTGGGCACAAAATGAAATAGGAGATGCAAATACAGACCCTCAGAAGGCCATGACATCTCAAAAGTAAACAAGTGACAGGCAAACAGCTGTGGTACCCGAAAAGCCTACCGACAGGTTTTCTAATGTTCTCCTAAACTGCACCCTAAACATCTGTAACAACGAGCGTTACATTTCTGCCATGCCCAGGGATGGTAACAACCAATAAAATCTGATATTGTTCTTTCTAAACAAAGCAGCACCAGATTTCCTTAGAATGTCGGAGAAAGGTGAGCCGCGTTCACTAACTCCCCCCCAGCAGAGCAGCATCTCTCTGTACACCACCGTGAGGAGATGTCCTGCCACAGCTTCCTACAAAAGGTGCCCACTAAGGAGAAACGCGCGTTGCTGAAGTACTCTGGAGACACCTCGGTTTTTCCTTCTGCAGAGGAAGGATGAGACACTAGATAAACCTAGATGCCAAAGTTTCTGGAGCTACAGTCAGGTGAGATGATCTCTCATGAAAGGACGAGGAAGGAAGGGAGCTACATGGGCTGAAGGACCTCACTGTGGGTAAAGGAAGAAATTCCAAATGGCCTGTCTAGGCAGGACCGCATTCCTACGCAGGCTGCGCAGCATCTCTCCCTTACTGCGTCTTACCTGTTGGTAAGGAAAAAGCTTCTGTATAAAGTGCTATTTGACAAGCACAAATTCACAATAAACCACACTCCTCCTATCTGCTGGTGCTCGTTAGTGCACTTCCCAGAGGATGCAGACAGTAGGTCAGTGGCTCTGCCGCTGTCTCTCCCATCCATCTTTATTTCCAAAGCTCTTGGGACAGGGAAGAACAGCTTTGGCCTCAGGGATGTAGTCTCTGAAAGGGGCTCTCCTCCTCCCTCTGCCATCCCTGCTCATTCTCCTCTGACTGCCTGCAGCTGGGAGCTGATTTGCAGACAAATGTGCTGTGCCGAAATGACCTGCCGGTCTCAGCTTTTGTCATCTTGGCCTGAACTGACAGGGTTTGCGTTTGCTACGGGTAGATCGCTCTGTTTTGCAGGGTATGCAGCAGCCAGCGCTTTTATCTCTGCCATTACCATCCCAGGCTAGTTGCTAACAAATCTAAGGCAGATGCATTAAACAACTAGTTTTTCTAAAAAAACCAAGACCTCTTACTTAAAGGGATTGTCTGAAGCCTGCACACATGTTTTGAAAAGCGTAGGTGTAGTGTGTAAGGAAATCTGCAAAAACGTCATACATCTCTATTATTAATCAAATGTGAACTGAGACACCAGCCAGGTCACGGCAGTGTAAGTCTTAATTCTTCTGATCAGAGGATGCTGTCACTGGTCGATGGAGATACTTGCAAATGGGAGAAGATGGGGAGCCACCGCACTGGGCCACTGAGAAGCAAGCTGCAGCTGGTTCCCAGAACTATTCTGCTACTGAGAAAGTTCAGGTGAAAGATCCGACTACAGAAGTGTGTAACCGCCCATGCAACACCAGGAGGCTTGTCAGTTGTCCAAAAAGCTCGTAAAATGTTGTAATACAATTAAAAACAAATAAAGGGCCATGAGACTGTAGGTCTGTCAACTACGTCTCTTTCTGTTCTTCTAGCTCTGTATTTATAACTTATGAATATGGCCAACTTAGCAGTGAGCTGCCAGCCTGAGCATTTCCATCTGCAGAAAGCAGGTTTCATGCATAACCTTTTTTTTTTTTGGCAAAAGCAAGGAACACTGAGTTGTTTTCATCATCTGCGGCAGTCCCATGGTGTGAGTCACCTCCGACAGTAGCTTTGTTTATCAGGAAGTGCGAGGTAAACTCTGGGACTTACATATAGGTCCTGTATAGCAGAGAAGTATTTTAGATTCTGGATGTTTTGCATTTTCTCGGTATCTGTAGGTTTATATTTAATTAAAGTTATCATTAACCCCTTATTTACAGCCAAACTGAAATGCATCATGAACATTTTGCAGCCATACCTTGGCTATTTTTATCTGAATAATTAAAGAGATGTGTATATGAAACTCAAGCTGCGCAGAGAGATCATTAATATTACAACAAAAACAAATTCTGGCAGCAACCAGCAACTGTTTCAAAAGGAACTTGGAGAGCCTGCTGGCTATGACAAGCCTTTTTTCACCCTCTCACAAACTCAGCCCTCACCACAAAACCTGATCAGGCGATGTCTTCTGCAGGCAAGGGCTTGGTAAACTCGGGCTGTTTCAAGCAGAAGAAAAGCATTTCCATATCACTTAAGCCTTCCCTGAGGATGCTCTGCCAGCACGCAAAAGGAGAGGTCCTAGTGGCAGTGTCACTTTGGCTGGGGACAGCAGGTCACCACACATCGGCACCCTGCAGCGGTTTCACTTCGGGCAGAGCATCGCTGGGCAGCATTTGCAGGAGAATTTCTTCCAAGCGCCCCAAGAGCAAAATGATTGCTTAACACCACGTAGCTTTGGTAATAAGCAGAAAACAATCTGTACAAATTAATGGAGCTTAAAAGCTCCACTTTGCCCAAGCTCTGGCCACTGGGAAGAAACAGAAAGTGCAGGAGCTGTGGGCATTACTGGAGTGGGAGATGAGCAGCAAATGGGTAGCCCTGTTTCTCAAAGCTCTGGGGGAGATGCGGTGAGAGCAGCTCTGCTCTCCAAAAATAACCAGCAACATTACAGGCCAGCAAACCTCAGGGTGAGGCATTCCACAATACCCGATTTTGAGGTGTTTGGTGAGGTCTCAGGCACCATCTGCGTGGGCAGCTGCTGGGGACGCGGCTCTGCGCAGTGACGGTGCCCGCCTGGCTCGAGCCATGGGCTGGACACCTGCCGCAGCTCTACGGGCAGCCTGCCGTGCTCACCGCAGCGGGGTTTTAAGAGGTACAACAAACCCAAAGACACCACAGAAAAAAAACAGTAATGTAACGAAGAACAACAATTTTATACCAACATACAGAATGGAGTAATGCTAATGCCTTTGCTAGTGCCTCCCTGCCCCCAAGTGAAACAGCAGACTTCAGGATGCTGGCAGAGGAAAAATTTGACTTGCTATATAACAAAGCAGGCTTAGATTTATGTTAACTGGAAAAATCTGCTTGTTCTATTCTATTATTCTCTCTTCCTTTAGAACAAACTACTGACAAATGGGCACTTTTACATATTAGATCTTGATTTGCCCTGCATGATGTATCTCATGGATCACTGCTCAAGACTGCACTGCTCTCGGTGCAGGTGTGCAGCCATACAGACACGTGGGTGCACCACGAGTTGTTCTGATTTGTCTCACTCCAAAAAGTGAGACAACCATAGGGTTGACATGGTGGTTATTCAGCAAAGGGGCAGACTTCAGCTCCAACCCGCCTAAGCGAGACAGTGAGGCAGCTGTTCTGTGTGCATCACCCGTGGTCTTCTTTTGCACGAAGATGGGAAAACTGGCATGCACGTCGTGAAACAGAGATTGCCACGCCAACAGCAGCAGTGACAGCATAGGGTCCTTGTCCAACAGGCACTCTCCTTGCCAAACAAATGTTACACATCTGACTGGATCACTGCTCTAATAAGCCTGGGGCAACCGGCTTGCCTTCCAGTCTCCCTTGAATCTGTACACCATCTAAATGTCAGCAAAGACACAAGCTGGATTATCAACACAAAGCATTGGCTTTCTGAGCATAAACTGCAGTGATGCTTCCTTCAAGGCACCAGGACTGCTTACCTTGTCCAGGGCAGCACTGAGAGGTGAAGGATTTCATGCCTCCTTCCCACTCTCCTCTCCCTCACAGCTCATCGCTGCCTGTGCTGGACACTGATTCAAAACACAGATTTTAGGAGAGCTCATTTGCCTTTGAAAGTGCAGCAGCTGCCATGTGGATGCCCAAGACCTTCGCCTGCCCTCCAAGAAGCTTTGATCCCATCTGTAACTGGATCACTCTTATCTGTACCACAGCAAGCAGTTCCCTTGCAGCAGCAAAAGCTGAGACTGGCTACCAAGCTGCAACGGTCCAGATTTATTGGGCTATCTGCCACTTGAAACAAATCTTCAGCCTGAGATTCGCAGGTGCTGTAGTAGATAAAAGAGCTTTTCTTCCTTGTCTCTTCTATGCCTTATCATAAAATTTAACAAAACTTCATGCTGCCAATGATTGACTGTGGCATGAAACCGTTCCTGCTCTCACCTCCCACTCATACTTTTTGCGTTGTCTGTAGCGTGGGGTGGCCCCAAAGCTCTGAAGAAGGTGCTCTGCCACCAGCTCGTTAAGGATGAGGGCCAAGGAGCACAGCAGGGCTTGGGGGGAGCAACCTGTGTGTGGAGCGAGGTTTGCCAGGTCCCTGGGACCTCTCTGCTCCCATTAATTGCTGGGAGCAGGGTGTTGGCACAGGCAGGCATTCTGTGTCACACAAGGGGCTCCGTGGCCTCTGGCTGCTGAATGCCAGTAAACAACAACCTAAAAGTGAGGAATAAAAGGAAATGCTGCAAGGAGCTACTGCAGGGAAGCATCCTGAGCACAGCAACCCCCCTGGTGAGTGACAGCAGAAGGCAGAGACCCTTGCTCTCACTGATGTTGACCAGCAGAGCGAAATGTAGAACTGGCCACCACTGACACCTGGAGAAGCCAGCACACAGACCTGAACCCCACAGCTTTACTGCATGGCCACGCTGCCAGCTCAGGGCTCTCCTCTTCCTCGTCTTCTTTTCTGATCTGTCTCATATCCTGAGGCAAAGGGTCTACAAAGCCCTGGTCACAGACCCACCCTGTGCCCTGCTGGGCAGTGAAAGTTCTTTGATTTGTGTGATGAATCTGGTCACTTTTGTTGCCCCTAGTGATGTAATAAATTACTGACCTTGTGGAAGCTTTTTGGAGCAGCTGTGTACGCAGCATGGCGTTTAGTGGAGGACTAAGTATTTGGTCAGTGATACTAACCCGAAGAAGGGCACCTGTCAGCGTTTGAGAGTCGGCGCGATGCGGAGGATGAGGCCAAGTCCCGCTCGCGGTGTCCGGAGGCCCCAGGGCCCCACAGCAGCAGCGGGGCTGGAGGCGAGGGGCAGCCCTCCACTCGCAGCGCTCCCACACGCGTGCCAGTAACACCGTGCTGCCTCGCGGGTTGAGCGATTCGCTTTAAACTCGTTCTGCTGCTCTTTTTCTGCACCTTTCTACTTTTAGAGGCATTCCGCTCAGCCGCCTCGTCCAGCATCGCAGTAACAGAGAATTAGCACTCGATCTCAAGCGTTTGGAACGGCGTATCGCTGTTTAGCGTTGCAGTCGGGCACTAGACGTCCTTTATCTCAAGCGAGGGATAAAACACGAGGCCCCCGCCGCTCGAGTGTCTCGTGGCCACCACCGGGGGGTCCTCCCCCCGCCCCCAGGCGCCTTCCCTCCGGGCAAGGCCTGCCCCGGCCGCGCACGGCGGGGCACACGCGTCAGCGGGCGGGCGCGGGTGCCCTCAGCAGGCCGCTCCGCGCACCACCACCAGCAGCAGCAGGAGGAGCAGCCGCCGCCGCCCCATCCCTCCCTCGCCCTGCGCAGTGACGGCGGGAGGGGGTCGGCAGCCG
>VXAL01013309.1:227770-254575 GCA_013399475.1 Chauna torquata | reverse complement strand
GGAAGCAGCGCGGGGCTGCGGGGCTCCCGGCGGCGGGGCCTCGCTGCCCGGGGGCGGTGGGGAGCTTGGGGCCTGCAGAGCGCGTGTGTGGGAGCAGCCCAAGGCCTGCCGCTCGCCGCTCTCCCCCGCAGCCATTTTACGTCTCCCCGCGCAGGGGCGCGTCGGGTCTCGAGGGCCAAGGGTGGTCGCGGGAGTCCTGCCGTGCCCCTGCCTGCGGAGCCGGGCACCCACCAGGCCGGGGTGGGATTCTGGGTGCCCGGGGGACCGGAGGAGAAGGAGGAGCAGGGACGTGTGGTGACAGCTTTGCAGCCTCCCGGCGGCAGGTGTGCGCCCGCAGCAAGCGGGCGGCTGCTGCCTGAATACGGGGGAAAAGGGGAAGGTTGGAGTCGGGCGTGAGGGAAGAAGACAGGGTGCAGGCATCAGCACGGCAGCAGCTGGTGCTGCGGCCGCTGAAGGCACAGGGGCAAAGAAGCGGCTTGTGCACAGGGCAGAACAAAGCCCGGCATAAAAACCGTGCTGGGAGCAGTGGACGTGGATGGTGACTCTCATGGTGGGGCTGAAGTAGTGCGTACCTGAAGGAAGATGGTGTTGGGGCCTGGTTGTTTCGTTTTTGTGCTTCAGGGTCATTCGTGTTCATGTTTATCATCTGCAGCTGTGCAGGATGGACGTGGGCTCCGAAGGGGTGGTGTGTGCTCGCTGCCACAGGTTGCACGGGGACGTGGAGGTCTGGGCTCACATTTGCTTGTTCTGTGTATGGACTTGGCTTACAAGCGTCCATGCCAGGTTTTCATTTGTCTCTGATGTAGAATTAGCCAAGGTTCCTATCAGCCGCAGCAGTGTAAGTGCTTTTTAGTGGCTCTAGATCCGATGAATAAAAAAAAAATTGCAGTAGTCCATTAAGGGAGGATGTGTTTCTTGCCTGAGCCAGGATTTCTCCTTTGTGTATTTAATATGCTAATGTATGATGCATCTGTTTTTTTTTTTGTTTGTTTGTTTTTAATTCTATTTTCTTTTTGACAGGAAAGAGCAAGAGGTTGATTCAAAAGATGCTATTATACTGCATCAGTTTTCAAGGCCTAACAATGGTGTTCCCAGTCTATCTCCTTTCTGTCTGAAAATGGAAACTTACTTAAGGATGGCTGATTTACCCTACCAGGTACATTTGTATGGTTTTCCTTTATGTTGCAGTTCCGTATAATTGCATGAAATGGCAAGTAGGTATACTCCCCCCGATCTTTCTCATCTAGGGAGGTGTAAATGTACACATACAACTGGGTGGGCAGATCAAAACTTTTTTGTCTCTGGTTAAATTTGATTTGTACCTTTAAAGGTACAACTTGAATGAGGTTGGTCTAGAACAGCTCTAGATGTAATTGGTAAAGCTAAATGAATGTTGGAAGTTAACTTGGTTGGAAATACTGAGTGGCAGAATAGCTCGTAATTTATATCATGCTAAATAATACCCTAAAACTAAAGCATGGTATTACATGGTCTTTGAATTCCACCATGCTAAAAAGAACAAGATTAGATGGCTGCAGCTTCTTGTTTTCTTGGAAGGTTTCTCCCTGGTGCACTCCTGGGAAGATGTGCCTCCTTTCACCTCACAACACCGGTGCTTCCCCTCTAGTGAGAGAAGACGGGGTTGCTCTCCAGGTCATGAATACAGCTGCTTGGTTGTGGCTGGGTGCATCCCGTGCCAGCTTCCCTCGGGGGATGAAGCCCAAGCTACTTCAGCGAAGGAAGGCCAGGAGAACAGAATCTTTTGCTGTTTTGCCCGTTAACGTCAGGGTTCAGTTGTGACGCCACAAGTTGGGCGCCTGCTGCGTGGTGGTGTCACCAGGCAGCTTGCGCAGAAGACAAGCTCTTTGAAGCATGGGACCAGTCTTTTTGCTGTTGGTATAAAGCACTGAGGGCATTTCAGATGTCATGTTTATCATTACTGTTGTATTGAGGATCTTAGGTGGAAGAAATGTTTTGGTTTTTTTTTTCCCCTCCCCTAAGTGATGTAAGTTTGGTATCTTACTCTGTCTGAAAGGGTCTAAGTTGTGGCTGAGTCACGTGCTCACCCCAGATGGGTTCAAGTCACTTTTTTTTGCTGCATATCCAGATGTTATGAAGAATATTTTGATCATGTCTGGTCTTTTGCAGAGGAAAACAAACCATTTAATAACTTTCTTTCATATTCGTGGTTGATATTCATCCGTATTCACACGCAGTTAAGCTTCTTTGCATTGGAAGTGAAAGAAAACCTAATTAGTACATTTTGCTCAAGTCTTTAAAAGCATAAATTTTAATGTTTATTATCTTAAGATTTAATGGCACTTGAATAAGGTACTTCAGAGCATTTAGGAGAGGGGAGATTGCTGTCCTGTGGGATGTGTTTTCCTCATTTTGCTTTATGGAACCTGCAAGATACTGAAGTTTGAATGTGTCATTGGACCAGGAGGCCTTCAAACCAGAGTAATTTGAGTAGAAATTGCACATATGAAGGGAAAACTATTTTTGGCGACATCTGTTTTCTTTCTAATGGCAGTTTATGCAGTTCAGAGATCTGATGTGATCAAAATTGCTCTAGTGGAGAGTAGTTAAGGAAACCTGCAGTGTAAAAGATGGTTGTCACAGGGTATGATTATTTCCAAAAGATAACACTGTACATTTGTATGTTTCAGGATGGAGTCATATGGAAAGCTGGTGCTAGGTAGAAGCGAGTCACCTAGCATTTTGGAGAGGAGAGGATAGCCCTCTGGAAATCCCTCTCTTTATTTTCTGTGCTGATGGTCAGCGTTGCTTTTTGGTGTTGCACCTGTCTCCACCCCTGCTCACTGGAGGAGGAATTACCTGGCTGTGGACACACCATGCTGCCGTAGGTCAGCAGAACCACCAAAAGCGATGGCTTTGGAGGCTCCCTCTTGTCCCTTTCTACAGGGACATGATCCAGCTGGGAAACCCACCCGGGTCAGAGCCGACACAGCCAGAACCATAACGATGTTGTGTATTTGGATTTAACCCAGCTCCGCATGCCGTGTGTGTGCTGGGCTGACTGGGGGAGCAGGAAGAGGCCCCCGCACATGGTGGGAACACCAGATTACTGCTTTTAGCCATGTTGGCTTAAACAAAATTCAGTGTTTGTGGGGTTGCCAACCCTACGTAGGATTTTAGAGCTAAGTTCCGTGGAGCTAAGCAGAGGACACAGCTGTTTTTCCTCTGAAAGAGGCAGATTCTGTTTCCATTGTCGTGTTAGGACTATGGTGCTGCTTTCAGCTCATACAACTAGAGGAAGGTGTAGATGCAACCATAGGAGCAGGAGGAATTTTATTTTATTTTGTTCCTTCCTTTCCATATTATATGTAGGCCACTGTAGGTGACAGAGACGTTTGAGGGACCTCCTGTCAGGTGGTTCAGTTGCTGCCCAAGCTGGGTGGCCTGGTGGCAGGTCACCACTGCCTCTCATCTGATGAGCTTGCTGATGGGCTGTCCTGGTGGCCCTAGACATGGCCACCAACTGTGTGGTTTTTCCAGTTCTTTGTGGTGATGGCTCTGCCAGTGTCTGAGTTTTGTGGTCTCCCTCCTCTTGCCAAGGGAGGACGTACCCCATGCAACTGATAGGGAAATCAGTTGCATTGACTTACAGATGAACACTGCAGTGCTCTGGACACCAAGTAAGCTGGGGAGGTGCAGCTCTTGGCTCTGCAGGAGCAAGTGGTGGTAGCTACCACAGGTTACCTGGGATGAGGGTCTGGGGAGGGAGAACAGCCTGGGGGATGCAGCCAAGGACTTGTTATGGGCCATCGCCTTCCTGGGGAGGGGCTGCTTAGAAGGGAGGAATGTGAAGCTGGGTGATGAAGAAAAGATGTTTCTGATCAGAACAAATAGTGGGATTTTCAGACTGCTATTACTTGTTTGATTCCTTGTGTTTTGACTTTACTGTAGCGTATTAAAATATTGAGTAACGTGCTGTGTGCTGCACAAAATGTTTTAACGGCGTGTCAGAAGAGAAGTGGAATTAAGGGAAGCATTCCAACCTTTTCCTAATCCGGATTTCTCCAAACAGATGTGTTCTTGTAATATGCTTAGTTTTTCTTGAAGCTGCCTTTCTACGTGCAAGTTCTCCGTCAAAAATAATTCAGCCAACTCTACTCAGGCTGGTCTGTAATATCAAACATTTTGGAAATACAGCTAGGTAATGCTTTTCTTCATAAAGCTTGCTTTAAAGGAACCCATTCTGGGTGCTTGTGGAAGTCTTCTGCGTGTTCCTTGATTTCCTCATGAATATTAAGATTTGAACATTTACCTAATCTGATGAGTGTTAGCACAGCAGAAACGTGCTGTTTTCATACCACGTCTGTGAAGATTGTGCTCTCTCTGAGAAGAGACATGAGGAAAAGTAAAATGTAAGCAACAGTAATTGAAAATGTGGAACCTAATTTCTTCTGGAGAGTACTATAAAATTACCCCAGAAGTGCCCTGTGCTGTTGCTCGTTACAGTTACTGTGTAACCTGCAGTTCAGGTTAAGGTACTATGAGGTATGAGGGTATTTTTTTTTTTTTTTAATATCATAGCTTTCCTGCTTTGCAGCTGGACCAGTTTTCAAGTGGAAAATTGATAAATATTTGATGGCAATTAGCAGCAGGCATAAGGATACTGCAGTTTCAAGCCTAAAAATATCCACTTGAGAACAGTGGATACAAGAACAGTATAACTGAGATTTGTCCAGAGATAAAGGTTTCCTCAGGTCACTGAAAGATGTTTCCTGTTTTGTTTGGTAAGCTGCATGTAGTGAAACATGAAAATCCTGCAGAAGCTTTTTTAGGTTTGCCTAAACCAGCTTTCCTGAAAGAACGTTAGCCATCATTTGTGGTTTTGGCAGTGTAATATTAATGCACTACTAATGTGACTTTTAACACTGTGTATTTATATATATATATGTGTGTGTGTGTGTGTTTGAAGAAATATTTGGCTGAATAATAACTTGCTTTATGTGGATTGGAAATGATATGGACTACAGTAATTGTCATATGTAGTAAGCGCATCTTCAAGTCCAGCAGCTTCTGCAGAACATCAGTGTTTGTGCACAGGAAGGGAAATGTCGTACTGATGGGGCTATGGAGGGGGCTCTCCGTTCAGCTTTAGGCATTGGGCAGTTTCAGCGTTTCTCCCGTTGACCAGAGCAGTCACCCCCATGTCACCCATATGTGCAGGCGGGGTGGGTTCTGCTGCTTTATTCATCCAGGCATGTATGCAGTGTACGAGACATATAATCCAGTAATCCTACCATAATATTTGCTTGGGCAGAAGTCCCAGAAAAGGCTGCAACCAGAAGGCTTTGTTTTCCCAGCAGTGTTATACGTTTCTTCTGTTTTGATCCAAAAGGGATGAGCTTCCGGGAATGGCCACGCATTGGTAGTGGTTTGCACATCCGTCTTTTGAGCGGCAGCCAGGATGATGTGCATTCAGGCTGAGCTGGAGTCACCTTCTGGTGCGTGCTTCTTGCTGCATGATGACCTTAACCCATCTTTAGTGGATTCATGCAGGATAAATATTTGAGACCCAGATAAATCAGCCCAGAACAGCTAACACTGAACCTCCAGTGGTTAGGAGCTAGACCCTAAACGGTTAGGCTAACTGCCGGATGCGGAGTGCAGAACCTGCTTGTTGTGAGCCTTTATGATCCAGTTTCAGAGCTAGGATTTTTCTTTCACTAAATAACAGGACATGAGGAATTGAAGTCGAAGGAAAGAAAAAAAAGTTCTGCCTTGTGTCCCTGCTTTCAGAAGTAAGAGAGAATTGAGATCAAACGTCTGATCACACTTTGGAAGCCAGGCATTCCTCCTGTGTTTGTCAGATGAGATGTAAATTTCATCTCCGTGTTTCTCCATCTCCAACAGGAAAATGGAGAAAATACGTTATTACTTCTACATGAGTGCTATACTGAGGAGATGTACCAGTATTCACCAGTGCGCTAGTGCTGCGCTCAGCAGTGGTGCTGGGCTCTTGCAGATCCAGTTGTAACAAATGTGTCTGTACGTATATGAGACTTCTCAGCTATGAAATTGCAGAAGCACATGTAAAGGCAGATTTCCCTCCTGCCCAGAGAGGGAATGATATGCCTTTCATTGTTGGCTCATGATTCTGTTTTACCCTCAGATACAGTGTAGCTGTCTGAGACATGCAGTGATATTTATAACGTACTTTTAACATAAGAAGTGCTGCTCTGTATAAGAGCTGAATTTAGGTGTGATTCCTGTGATCAAAAACTTGTTTAGAATGATGGACCCAATCTTCTGGGAGATCTGAGCATCTCCAGCCCCTTAAATAATCCAGGTACTTAAGTAATACTAAATCACATGGCATCTAATATAAAAGCATGTAACAGATTGCAGGACCTGGAAATAACTATTTTTGAGTTTTCTTATAGTGTGAAGCTGTTGCTCTGGTTGAATAGCTGCAGTTAACCTGAAGTATTAATTAAAAAATAATGTTGCTTTTAAAAACACAGGTATTAAAAAAGTTTTATTCTCATTGAAATAGAATCGAAAGGGCGTTTTTTGTCTGTTTGTTTACTTGCTTTTTTCTTAGAACTATTTTGATGGAAAACTTTCCCCTCAAGGAAAAATGCCTTGGATTGAATATAATCACAAAAAAGTATCTGGCACTGAGTTCATTATTGACTTTTTGGAAGAGAAACTTGGAGTGAATTTAAATAAAAACCTTGGTCCACGTGAAAGAGCTGTTTCCAGAGCAGTGACAAAAATGGTGGAGGAGCACTTCTATTGGTAAGCTTGCATGGAAAAGCTGGTTGTGTTCTACTGTCAGACCTGCACTCTTATCTGGAAGTGAATGCTTATTTTGTCTTGCAGAAAACTCAGATACACAATTATTAATTTCGCAGCTCTTTTCACTGTAGAAAACTGCTGCTTCTTTCTGCTTAGGCTAGTATGAGTCAGGAGTAACTCCCTTGAGAGCTGTAGCGATATGTAGGCAAGGTAAGGAATCAGCATTGCAGAAGGGAGCAGCAGTGGGCTGTTCGTCTGTCCTCTTCTGTATGACCTCCACATAGAAACAGCCTGGTTAATAAGGAGCAAAAACCAAGATGGCTGAAAACGTGAGGTTTGAGAGGGGAAACGACAACAACAAAAAAAATCCAGCATTTGGAGTGAATCTAAAATATTGTTTTCTTGCAGTTACTGTTTTTCATTATGTGTGTGTGTGATTACAGTATGGATTATAGCCTTTCCTGTAGCACAGAATACTGTCATTAATAAGTATTGTTGGCAGCGGTGCCAGTTGGTAGGATACAGTATTAGTCGTGGTATCCCGAGAAGCTGAAGTATGGATATGAAGGAAGACTTAAATATAACTGTGCTGGTACTTTATGCATTTTACTGACACCCTTGAAAATAGTACTTTTTTTTTTTAAATTCCTCCTCCTCCTGTGCCCCAACTTTTCATTTCAATCCTTTTTTAAATGTCCTTTCCAGACTGGATCCATAGAAGTAGCAGGCGAACGTGGCATCTTGGATGCTGCATTGGTACCTTGGCAGGCATCAGGCTTTTTCCCAGCTGTTTGCTTTTTAGCATGCATTTAAGTTCCTGTTGTATTGAGTCTTGCATTCATACAGCATTTTCTTTCTCCAAAAAGTGTATGATTTAACTCAAATGCATTTACTTTTTTTTTTCTTTCATCTTCTTATCAAAGATGAGCAGCAACATGTGTATGCATAGTTCTTCAAACCATTTGTAGTGTTTCTTGGGAATGATTGTAGCATTCAGTAGGCAGATTCAAATTGATGTGGTTTAGAAATGTAATCCGTGCCTTCCCAGAAGCATGACCTTCGCTGGTTATACCTGTGTGCAGTGACATATCCTCAAAAATCTGACCGCAGCTCTCAGACACATGTAGTCTGCAAATGTGATTTTTTAATTCCCCCTTCCCCAGTTATTGTAGCAGCCAGAGGGAAGATGAGGCCTTTTAATCCCCTAATGCTCCATCTCCTAAGTGTATTGGTTGTTTCATGGTCTGTGGACTTCACTGCTTTAAATGTAACATTACTGATGACAAACTTGTAAGGCTTTTGTGTGTCCCAACCATAAATCGCCCTTTCCTTTGTGAAGGTGTTATCTGTCCATCCATGCTCCCACTGAGCTGACTCAGCGCTGCTGGGCATGAAGTAGAGGAGTACAGGGGACAGGTATTGCAAATTCAGGTGTTGACCCAAGGAGGTGGCATTGAAGTAGATGGACAAAGCTAGAAGAAGTAAGAATAAATATGTGCATGCCTGGTTGCATGTCCCTGTTGCCTTTTCTATGTAGTCACACAAGTGAGGTTTCCCCAGGGCATGTATTTTTTCTCCTGCAGTGTAGTGAAAGGTTCAGCTGTAAGTCTTGTTGTATGTCCTTGCTGCGTGGATGTACCTGAGGGTTGCCACACTGGTGAGGCTACATCGTACTGGTTCTCTATAGTAGGTACATCCTGAGCCAGAGCTGTGAGGCATCATGCTGCTGTAATTCCTGGATAGCAACCCTGACCTCCGAGTAGTTACACCATGATAAAATTAGGCCATAGCTGTGTAGAGCTGTGTTTGTACCTGACAGGGTTGCATTCATGGTTGTGAGGTTCCTTCACACCAGTGCTTGAACCTTCCACCAGGAGCTTAGGGTTCGTTTGTAATGTCCTCAGGTCCCGTGGTGAGGAACTTGTGAAAGTGATAGTCTTTCTGCAGAACAAGGTTTATAAAATCAAGCCTCCAAAGCAGTGATATAAAATGTGATTAATACCGTTTCATTGCCAGCAGCATGCAAAGTAGTTTCATCATAAATAAGTAATACTATAGCGCATCTATCGAATGAAGAAGCAAAGAACATCCTGTGGTATGCTGTCTCTGGATGGAGCTAATCTTGGTGGGTGCTTAGCATCTCCTCCTGAAATGCTTAGCTTTTGCTGAGCTAATTGCTTATCTTCAGCAGCAGTTCCAATTGCTTGGTACCTCTTAAAGGTGGAAATTGCTGCTCTGGCTGGAGCTGAGAGCAATGTAGGGCTGTTGTGAACCTCAGCCTCCAGCCACCCTGCCGGTGCCCTGTGTTGCAGTGCCTGGCAGGGGTCAGGCAGAAAGCCAGTGAGTGATTGAGTGTACGTGTTTTATTTCTGGGATTAGAGCATGTCTCAAGATGCCTGAGACTGGTGCTGGAGCTTCTGTCCCTGGGGAAAGCTGTAATTATCAGGCTTTTGGTATATTTAAATCAACAACAACAAAAAAACCTTCTAACCTGAGTGGGGGTGAGGCTGAGTCAGCAGGGAAGAGATGGGAGCAGACTGGTTCTGCGCCTCAGGGACCAGGCTCTCGCCCAAGGTGCTCAATCTTTGTGCAGACCTCTGTCATCTCCCGAAAGCTTGCCCTGGGTCACCTCCACAGCAGTGAGGCCCTTAGAAACCAGTTAAACCCATTGAATTTGTTTAGCTGTATTGTCAAACACAACCTTAGTGATTTATAGATATATATACACACACATAAATATATTCATTTCTTGCTTTGTCTTTCAAGAAGACCATGTAAACATCACATATGTGATGAGTGTTTGAAGGACAGGAGGAGTGTGGTATAATACAAATGATAATACAAATGAATCTGACTTTGAGAGGTACTCAAACTTGCCATCTACTAAACATAATATATGTTTAACATCAAGTCACTTATAAGAGTGACACCTCATCATTGTCAATAGCAGGTGAGGCTTGAATACCACTGGCGGCTTAAAAGCCATTTCCTCTGAGAAGTTGCGCAGCAGGTAAGGTTTCTACAGCTGATTGTGGAATTAATTTGTTATAATCCTTTTGTATGTTAGGAAATTGTACTCTTCACAGGATTCAGATGGGAAAAATAACCTCCAGTTCTCATCCTTGTGACCATCTCCCCCTTGCCTTGATGTTTTTTTTCACTTCAGCTAGTTTGGGGATGATCAGGCAAGCTGCTGCTGCTGAGTCACTTTCTCCATCTCCTCCTGATTTATGTATTGAGGCCAGAGCTGCTGTTACATTTATACTTCAAGTTTGCTTCACCCCGTAGCATTTCTTTAATGCATTATTGTTTTATTTATACTCTAAGATTTTTGCAGATGTGCTGGCACAAACGGAAATGCTAATGTTTCCCCAAATTTAGGCCAATATTTAAAATAATTGTCATCACATAAATACTAACTGTAGTTTAAAATGCACAATTATGCTGAATTAGGTTACATAGACTACCTGATTTCTGGCATTTCCTAACTCTTTGTAGTTTTTATAATACGCTACTAGTGTAGTCTAAGCAGAGGAGTGATGGGTGGAATTGAATGCAGAGGAGCATGTTTTGGTGGGAAGCACAGATTTAATCAACCTTTGAATATAATTATTTTAACAAAGTGCCTGTAAAGTCAGTTTAAAAAGTGCCTTTATCTGTCCCTCTGAATCCGAGCCTACTTTTTTCTGTGCTTTTGTGTGCTCAGAACCATAAAATTATAGCCATAACCTCAGTGGTTGTCTATTTAGCTGCCTTCATTGCCCACGTAAATTTGAGGTTTGGGACGTGACAACTTTACTCACTCAAAGCGACAGGCACACATCCAAGACTGTGCTTGATGATTTAGCTGAGACAGGGTTACCTAAATCTGGTGTCATTCTGCTTTTCCTGCATTGCTGTCTGGGTTGTTAACTCTTCATCTGGTCTCTGCCTCTTCCACACCCAAAGACCTTCTCCCACAGAGCAAGCAAGCGAATGTTAGGGAAATGTCTGTGCTATAAAACAATAATAGTGATTAGCTTTGTGGGAAACCTTATGCATCCTGTCTCATGAAATTAAGGCTATCCTGGCCGTGGTTGATGACTTGGTGCGGTGCCAGCTCGCTGGTGGAGTCAGAGTGAATAATAGTCATGGCAGGTCTGGAGGGTCTGTTGGTCATGTGTGACTGGCGTGATTTTTCAGAAATACTACAGCAGAGCCTCCTGTCTGTTTTTTTGCTTTGCTTTGTCTTGTTTTTCTTGCTGTCCCTCTCTATGGTGAGCCCAGTTGTCCTAAAGCAACTAGAATTGTGCTGCGGAATGACCGGGTGAAGCTGATGAGATGCACGCTGGGGGAGGAGAGTCTTCATGGTGAGGTGCACACCTGTGCTATTAGAGAGCAGGTTTTTCGCAGCTTATTCAAGAAATAGTGTAATTAATAGCTGACCAGATATAGATAATACTTGTAATTATTTCCTAATGTTTGCATCAAGACCAGATTCTCTCTTCCCCTTCAAAGCTGTATCTGTGCAAGGGACTGTGTCCTCTCCCAGGCCTGTGAAGCACAGCTACTGAAATGTTTTGCTTTATGAAGCACCCGTATGCTTTCAGCCCAGTTTTCTTTCCATGTTTCTTATGTTTCTCATGTTTTACCTTTTTATATCTGTTCATGGGGCAAAGCAGTCTTGCCCCACATCTTTTAGCCGAAGTTGATACTTCTGGTATTTCAGTACCTGTTCACTCCAGTGCTTGCTGGCTTCATGTTCCCCCTTTCATGCTGGTGCCCCTTTCTAAAACCAATTTTGTTTCAAACTGTGCTTTGCTGAAACTAGCCCAATAACTTTAGTGGATTCATTCATTTTGAACTCTAAGGAATGTGCAACATTTCCAGTCGAAGAGCAGCACTGAGGTGTGTGAAACATCAGTGGGATGCTTTTGTCATATTGATACAGTCCAATAGGTAGTGGAGACACTGGGTGAGGATAAAAGCTGTCACAAACAAAGCAGGTGCATTTTTGTTCTTTACTGTTCATGCATTTGCACTAACACCTGCACGGGCCTCGCTGTTACTGGCTTTAATGAAATCAGTTTGAGCAGAAGACGTCCTGCAGGGGACAGTTTTTTAATAGAATTAAAATGCGTTTCATCCTCTCTGAGAGCATTGTAAATTTGAGCTTTAAGTGGATTTTTTTCAGCTGTTATGCCAAATACGCTCCTTTTACCTCATGTTATTAGTAATTGAAATAAGGAATCTGAGGAAATGTAGAGGTTAGAGCATTTTCATGGTGTAATTGTTCCCTGATGGTAGTGCTGAATTCAGCTTCTGGTCATGATATGCTGGAGTTTGATAAGGCATACCTGTGTTTTTTTTTTTTTTTAAAAAAAAAAAAAGATAAAACTGAAGTCATATTCCAAACTAAAAAAAAAAAAAAGCTCCAATCATAGTGGAAATGGAAAGAATTATTAAACACTGTTTAATATTTTACATACATGACCTTGCAACTTCTGATATTTCAGTTTTTCTGTCTACCTTCATTAGTTTATCATATCTCATGAGCCTTTTTTCATACAATCTCAAATGCATAAGCCTACTTTACAATTTTTCAGTTTGGAAATTTATAAAAATATAATGGAACATGGCTATAAATTCCCAATGTTTCTGAGACCCTGTTGGTTTCATGCATTTGTCATGTCTATCTACTTGGAGATATCTTTAGCTCTTCTTCTAACATCCCTGGAACTTTTGTCACAAGTTGTATAGTCTCTTTTTCTTCAGAATGCCTTGTGTGAGAAGATGCTACATATTAGAAAAGTTAAAGTAGCAACAGAAACCAATGTCTTTGCCTATAGTATTAATAAGGAACAAAAATTACTGTAGGAAACAAAAAATATATCTGGTAAGACAAATTTTGATGAAAAGACCTTTTGAAATAATACATTTACCATTTAATAAACCTGAAATACAGCAAAAGCCTTTAGATATGTCTCATATAAGATCAACATCTTCATTAGGAGAAGAAAAATGCAGGAGAAAATCTGATAACAACCACCTCTTCAGTTTTTTGTTTTTTTTTTTTGGTAAAGATTGTGTCATGTTTAATCTCTGAAGAGAGCAGAGATCTCTTTGAAAAATCACTGCTGCAATATTTATGTTGCTGCAAAGTTACTGCTTGGTTAAGTTTCTGCAGTATAGAAAGCAAGGAGAACAGGTTGGTGGGAAAGGTTGGTTTCTCTGTTTTTCTTTGTTTTCCCTAGGTCTGTGCAGTTGGTCATCTTTGGCTAATAAATCCTTGTGGCACCACACTTCGTTCTGTGAGTTTAGCAAAATTCTGTAGCTTTTATTTTATATTTCAGTGTGAATCTCACATTCCCTTAAAGGAAGTCATGTTTGCCTGAACGAATAAACACAGGACAGTCTGCGTAAGTATTGCAAAGTCAGGTTTCACTGCTTCCACTCTGAGTTGCACCAAGATCTTCTTTTCACTGGATACTAGCTCTCCCTCAGGGCAATGAGCTGTGTAGTTAGTATTAAGTATTAGTTAGTTAGCCCTGTAGTTAGTATTAAGAAAGCTGGCTGGCTGACCTTTGTGTGAGCTGTTGCAGGGTGGTGATGGGCTGTCTGGGTATTGCACTGTTGTAACTTGTTTTTTGCATCCTTCTAGGACTCTAGCTTATTGTCAATGGGTAGAAAACCTTCATGAGACGCAAAAGATGATTTCGGTTTATGGCCCCCTCAGTGACTTGCTGAAGTGGATTCTCTGCCATCTGACTAAAGGGATCGTGAAACGGGAGATGTACGGCCATGGCATTGGCCGCTTCTCTGAGGAGGAGATGTACACACTGATGGAGAAGGACATGCGGACTCTAGCAAGCCTCCTGGGTAACGTACAGCAAATTGTATGCCTTCTGCTTGTGCACAGCCCACTGCCTGCAGGGTGAGATCGCTGGAGCGTGTCAGCCTAGTCGCATGCACGGATAATCTCACTTTTGTAAGTAGGTAGAGTCCACGCTGCTGCTGTCCCTCGGTGCCACCTTCACTCCTGCGGGGACAGGGTTTCTTTCCTCGCTGTTTATTACCAAATTGCCTCTCTAGAGGGGTAAGTGGATTTCTTCTCTAGGCACCAGGTATTTGTGTCTAGAGGAGCAGAACATGGCCTGTGATTTTTGGATGAGCATTTTGCTATGTGAATTTAGGAAAATGTAGTGTTCATTTCTGCAATTGTAACCTCTTATTTATATTTTGGGGAATCTCTTTTTCCTAGTGGGACTCATGACTATTTGATAGATCATTGTGAGGCTGCCATTGGAGAGTTCTTTGCAGATGTTACTTTGGTGAGCCAGACTTTGCTGCATTTGGTTGTTGTTAACAGCTTTATTCAAAGCTGTGGTAGGAGACAGGTCCATGTTGTCCAAAAGGATGGTTTTAGGCTTGCTGGTTGTCATGGGTGGATGCCATAGAGATAGTCGTAAGGTTGACCTAGCTTAGCTAGAACCACACGAGCCTCATTTCTGTTGTGTAGCTCAGGCTGAAGTCTGAACCGGAGCTATCTGCACTGAGCTTCTCAGTTGCAATCTGCTGAGAGCTAACCACACTATGCTTCTGTGTAAAATTTGCATTTTGAGGGATTGAATTGGTTTGAGGCAGATTATCCCTTCCTTTGAGCTTGTCCCTCCCTCTCTTGGGCCAAGAACCAAGAGGTGGTACCTGTGTGATTGTTTGTTCCCTGTTATGATCCTTTGAAGAGGTGGCTGAGCAGGAGCAGGAAGGATCCTCCCTGCCCAGTCCTGGCTCCCACACTCTTCCTGCGTTCCAGAGGGAGGGCAGGTTGCACATGCTCCAACTGCCTACGTGTGAGGTGGATGGGGGGAGCAAAGGTGAGGAGAGTCCAGCAGAAGGCAGAAACTGAGTGCTTGCTGAGAAAGGGAGGGAAGACGGATGCTTCTGGACTTGCAGAGTTTCCAAAAGAAAGATATTTGGAAAGGAGCTAGAGGGAGCTGTGCAGAGTTTTCTGAAACGTGGGGAGCTGCTGAGTTGCTGGATTGGGAGCAAGGTGGAAAAAGATGTGTGGTGCATGGACAGTGAGCGAGGGGGAGATTTGTTGGCAATCCCTGTACTGTCAGCTCTTTCTCATGATGAATTTTGTTTGTTTGAAAAAAAGTTGTAGTGTTTAAAAAATCATAGTGTCTTCAAAGAAAACCTATTTTTGGAGCTTAAGAGGTCCCTTTTCTTGGGGAGGAAGGGAAGAGCAGCTCATTTAGAAGATGAGGTTTGGGCTGCAGAGCTGTGGCCAGCTGAAGGTGCCCTCAGCTGTGGGACTGCTTTTGCCTTCGCTTTGAGGGTGGCATGGCATGGCTCCATGTACGTTGCAGAGAGGAATGGGATCAGGACGGAGCTGGAGCAAGTTCACTCTTGGCTCAGGAGCTCAGCAGAGCCCCAGGCTCTGGCTGGACAATGCTGAGAGGCTAAGGGCAGCAGGTGGCAGTCCGGTGGATGGGGCTCATTCAGCTGAGACCTTTTCTAGGTGTAGCTGTTACTGCATTGGTGTTACTGTAATTGCTTTTTAGTCTGTCCCCACATTTGTCTGTATCCTTTCGACTCTGGAGCCTATATTGACTCTCAGATTTGTAAAGTTTCAAGTTCAGACAGGTCACTAAATAATCCAGTGGGATCTCTGTGAATCATTTGCTGTCCTGAGGTGCCTGTCTTGCTTCTGGCTAAAGTGCATCTTTCCAAAAGGCATCCATCTTTAATTAGAAAATTTCAGGAGGTGGAAATGCCACCGCTTTCATTAGTAATTGGTGGCAGGTGTTAATCACCATCAAAATCTGCTCAAAATTGGTCCAGTTTCAATTCAGTGCTTGCCTGATCTCAGCCTTCGGGCAGACCTTCCTTCTAGTTCTTCCTCCCCTCCCCATTGGCCTGTGGCATCTCCTTGTGAAGATAAATGCTGTAATCAAACCCTTTCTCTCACTCTTGTTTTTTCCTGGGAAAAGTGGCTAGAAATCCTCAAGCTTCTCCGTAAATTGTCTTCTTCATCTGTTGGAAAAAATTCTTTCTTTTTTTTCCCTCCTCTGCATTCTGTCCACCTCCCACTGGCTGGATAGACCTTCTCCCCCCTGCTCCTACACCTCCATACGCGTCTGCACGGTGTGTGTTGCTTGTGGCCCAGTTTGCCAGCCCTGTGACTGGTCTTCAATTTTTGCCACCACATCTGCTTTTTATTGTGTGGTGCATATGTTAGCAGTAGGGGTTTAATATTTATTTCCAGATTATTGATTAGAATGTTGTGTCTTGTGTATTTTATAAAGCCATGATGGGCACCTGCTGTTACTGTTACTTTACTATGTTACCAGCTGAATATTACATGTTTTTTCATCTTCCCTTCTGAAGTGGATGTCTGATTAGTCAGTGTACAGTCATTATATTTGCCCTTCTGATTATTGGCGCATTTTTCTACTCTTCTGTAATTGCTTTGATTTGCCATTAACACCAGCATGCTAAGGTTTTCTCCAGGCAGCTGTTCATGGTTGGGTCTAGATAACCATGGCCTTCAGGTAGTATCCTGGGGTGGGGACAGGAGGTGGGATGAGGGACTTTCAGCCTGACTGGAGGCTTTCCTCAACCACTAGGGGAAGGAGAGGGCAGTCAGTCAGTTTAGTGCCTGCAGAAAAATCTGAGTGCGATTCCCTACCACTTGTATGTGCCTCTATTTTCCCAGGAGAGGAGGTTTTTGAGATTTTGACTGTTAATTAAAGTGCAATAGTAAGAGCTTAAAAAGGATGCCTATAATG
This sequence comes from Chauna torquata, assembly GCA_013399475.1. Classification (NCBI taxonomy): domain Eukaryota; kingdom Metazoa; phylum Chordata; class Aves; order Anseriformes; family Anhimidae; genus Chauna; species Chauna torquata. The sequence continues at coordinate 238,031 of VXAL01013309.1, read as the reverse complement.
CAAAATAGCTGTGCTGTCAGTCGTCAGGTGCATCAGGTTGAAAACGCCAGCCTGGAGAGGACAGTGCTATGTAATTTAACATAAGATTAGACACTGAGAGGTGATATCTGGTCTGTCTGAAAATCTTCTGGGAAAAAGTTGCACTGAAAATTTTGTGATTGGTAGAAAGAAATGTGCATGGAAGCAGTGTTTTGCAACGCAAGAGGGCCAAGACGAGATTTACTGTTTTATAGATCCACACCTTTGTTTTCTTCCCCTCCCCTTCATTTCCACGCAGCTGAAGGTGAGGGGTGTTGCGCGTGGGGAACCACTACGTTTGCACAAGAGTGGGGTGGTTCAGCTCTCGCTACCTTCTGTTGTTGCAGCAAGATCTAAGCGGCAGAGTTACTTCCCAGCATAACATCATTATGGATCAAGTCTCAGACCCAACTGAGCGGTCTTAAATTCCAAGTGTTGGCAGATCAAATGGCATTTTACACAGCATATAACTCTGGGGACCAGTTTTTGAGCTGTGTTTGGGATCAATGAATCCTGGGTAACACATAAATACAGAAAGGACATAACATTTACCCAGTACGTAGTTGTCAGAGAATAGGTTGATGCAACTATGAAAGAGCTGGGGAGAGTTAACTCCATTTTAATATCACATCTGACATGCTATAGGAAGTTACTGTTACTCCAGAGCACTGCTTTGCTACATTATAGTACAGAGGGATAACAGACTTTGTTGTACTGTACTTCAGAATTTTCTGCATTTTACTGCTGGACAGTTTTTCTAAACTCATTTAATAACCCTAACATTTAATAACCTGCTGAATTACAGGCAGCTTCTATCATACAGGGGAAGAATGTCCTGGGGAGTTGGGATAACTGGATTTGGAGAATTCAATTACGTACAGCATTTCACAGAGTTTATAGCACTTTGGGCCAAGGCAGGGACAAAGCAACCATCTAACCCGATCTCTGAAATGCTGCATGTTTCACTTGTGTGCCCTACTTGCCTTCTTTGCTCCACGTCTAATGCCTCTGCTGAGCAAGCAAGCTGCTACTGGATGTTTCTCTGTGAATGGTGTCTCTGAAAGATGATTTTCTTCCCTACCTTACTTAGTTACCATCTCTGTGTGCTGTGGTAGCCGCTTGGGACCATCCTTGCAGTCGGGTGCTCAGAGAGGTATGCAGAATAGTGGTGCAGAGCAGACGTGTCCTTCTTACAGACCAGGACAGTCCCAAGTGGCTGCTGTTTCACCTGCCTGTGTGCCTGAAGTCCCGTGGTTGGGTCCCTGCCAGTTAGAAGTCAGTGCCTGGAGGTGGGGGCACTGTGCGGGTGGTGCGTGAGATGAGCTGGTGGTCTCCTTTTTGAGCCCACTGGGGCAGTTTTCTTGTAAGATAAATTGGCACGAGGTCACCCTTGAGTTCTCCCTAGATCTCTGGGGAGAGGCAGAGGCTAGAGTCAAGCTGTCTGCAGGAGGTGGACATTGCATCCACTGTGCTCTGCTCCTCAGCAGGGAGCAAGTCTATGAGATTGGCAATCTGAGATACTGGTTTATCATGCCCATTGCATTTTGGATGGCTGGGCTAGGGTTTTCCTGGCTTCCCCATACAGGCCATGGAGAGATGAATCCTGCCAGGACATGGGCTACTGCCCCTTCTCATCAAAGAAGTACTTGCCCTCTCAGAGGGGTGCCCAGGCAACGTGCTGAAGAAAAACGCTTGCTTCTTAGATGGCAGACACAGAGATAGATGAGTCGCACCCATCAAGGCTGGAGGAGCCGAGCATGAAATACTTGCTGTTCTCGGTTTTTGAAGTTACAGCGGTGGGATGTGTCCAGGCAGTGTGGGGAGAGCCTGCTTTGCAGTTGTCTGTGGGGCACCTGTCTATTAAGTGAGGACGCTCCAGGACTTGTCCTGGTGCGTTTCACAAGCACATCATGTTGTGTTGGGATGAAGCTGGAGGAGTGAGTGGGAAGAGCCTTGTGGCAGTCCTCAGACTGGTGTTATCTGGTGAGAGGCCCTTGGCAAACTCACTCCAAGCTCCAGGCAGTTTGCTCTTACCCATGGCTGTGTCCTCCTTTATCCGCTGTGTTCTCCTGTATCTCCTGCCTCTCCTGGAGATGCAGATCTTCTCTGAGCAATCGCTGCCAGTCTTACTGGAAACATCGGTTTCAACCTGAACAAAGGCCGGGAGAGGAAGGCTTTGGGTACCACTTTGTATTTGTAGAATCAGATAATTTGCGCGCGTGCGAGACACAGGTTGATCAGCTTCTTTCAGCAAGTGCATTTGTGATTTCTTGAACCATGGTTGAACAATTTTGGGTCTCTGCCAAAGAAGAAAATGGTGTTTTCAAGTACCTTCTGGTTGCAGAGAAGGTTTTGAATGCAGCAGAACTAGCCCTGTGTGTCCGCTGCCTGCTGTGGTGAACGGAGGAGGTCGCTTGGCTGGTGGCGGCTGTGTAATTGGTCTGGTTACAGGAGTGGTGGGTACAGGGGAAGCCGCAGGAATGGATTTCACCGGTTGAGCCCTAGGATCAGCTTTTGAACAATAACCAATATCGAATCTCTGTCTTTGAACCCTTGTATCTTTTCAGCTGAATGGTTTTCAGTAAAAATTGTGTCAAAGATATAACCAGGGAAAAATCCAGACTTTTACTGGGGAAAATTGGCATCTCCCCAGTGAAATGTTTGCTGTTGTATTTACAGGTGACAAGAAGTACATTATGGGACCAAACCTTTCCACCGTTGATGCCACTGTTTTTGGGCATCTGGCACAGGCAATGTGGACACTACCAGGGACCAGACCAGAGAGACTAATCAAAGGTAAGAAATTGGAAGTGATCTCTGACCAAAAAAAAAAAAAAAAAAAGCTTGGTGGCATTTGCTGTTTAAACTTGGAGCACCTTGTAAGGACATGTGAAGATCGCAGGAGCATTTCAACTGCATCATAGGCTGATCTTTCCTTTGATGTTGCATTTGTGTCCTGTAATGTTGTTTTTTCTTAAAATTCTTGTTTGTTTTCACTTACCATGTTCTGTATGGTAATAGTTTCTATTCCTGTTCTTGATCTTTTCCCTGTTTAACATAGCAAAGAGTGAATGCCTCTAAGGAATGAATGCTGGGTAAAGTATTAGAAGACAGAAACCACGAGCCAAATTCTGCTGAACTGAGTAGTTTCATTTACAGTTGAACTACAAGTAATGTTGTCCCACTGAAACTGGAGCCTTTGCTGTTATTAAGGACACTGGGCAAGGAAAAGAATCCAGTCTAGCTTTGGAGTCGTTATTTTTGCATGAATTGGAAACCAATGTACCAGGCCCCCTCACCGCCTTTTTTTTTTCCTTGTGGAGTGGTATAGGCATGCAAAAGTCTGATGGAAGCATCTTGGCATCCCTTTGCAGAATAAACCCATGCAGTGTGAAAAATGGGAAGAACTAAAGAGGAAAAGGATGTGAAATAGCTGTAAAAGGAATGAATCTGATATGTAGACCTACTCTCTGCAAGAGGTAGCTACTAAAGCAACAGTTTGGAGGCATAGACTTGCTCATTACTAAAACTTTGAGTTGAGGAAAAAATACTTGAAATTTTTTATGAGGGACATAAATACTGTCTGTATAGTTCTTCCCCTTGATGTCTGAAGAGTCACAGATAAAATTCTGAAGGATCCATGGGTTTCAGGAAAAAACATGATGTTTGTTGAACTATTTTGTGTCTAACAAAAATGAATAGAGGGTAGTAGATGCAAATGCCCGAGCAGTATGGATGATTCTCTGTACCCATCCAGCTACTCATGCTGTGATACATTGTGAGTGCAGGTTTCATGAACACATACATATCCCTTTAATATGCTATAATTTCTTTGTTCTTTGAAGTTTTCTTGTAATCTCTTCTCTCTAAGCACACGTGTGTGTGTGTGTGTGTGTGTATGTATAAACATAAGGCATAACATTGTCGTGTGGGTTAGGAACATCAGGGGTGAGTCATATAAAGACCAAACCCATGAATTTACCTTGCAGACAACGCTGCCATCTGGTGGTGCAAACCCAAAACATCCAAATTCAGTGTATTTTAATAAATGAATGAATTGCATGTATAGGATCAAATCCTATCTTTAGAAGCCAAGTTTCTGCCAAATAAGCAAGAATTTTGCCATGAACAACTTATACTACTAGTATCTTGTCTTGATTTAATTCTTTAGAGGTTGAATTTGGGTTAGTTATTTTGCTACATGCAGTTGTGTTCGTTTCAGTGTAACCTTTCTTATTGTATGTAAGTTAATAGTGTATGTTTTAAGTTATGTGAACAGCCACTGAGAAGGCTGACTGGATCTTGTTGTTTTGAAACAAGGTTCTGGTGCCCCTTTGTTTCCAAACAATGCTAATATGTTTCTGCATCATCTGGTGAGTTAAAGTATTATCGACTGGATATATTTACTAGAGTCTGTTGTGCTGTGTTGCAGGTGAACTGATTAACCTTGCTATGTATTGTGAAAGGATAAGGAGGAAATTCTGGCCAGAATGGCACCATGATGACGATAACACTCTGTATGAGTCTGAGGAAAGCAGCGAAGCAAGCAAGACTCACTCCCCTTTGCAGGACTTCAGTTTTTATTCAAGGACAGAAACATTTGATGAGGAAGGGAACAGTATTTCTCATACCCCTGACACAGATTACACTGGACACTCCCTCTTTGATTCAGATGTGGACATGGATGACTACAGAGATCATGAACAATGCAAATGATGTGTACAAGCATCTCCCGTTTTGCAGACAAGCTGTTTCTTGGGATCAGCGTGATTTATTTTCTGCTCCAGGTTGGGAGGAGGTTTGTACCACCTCCAAGAGACCATTGTGCTTGACTTGGCTATCACATGCTACCTGGACTATCTCAACTTTATTTCGTTTTGTGTAACTGTTCAGATGGAACCAAGGTAAACAGTTATTTAAAACACACATGGGCAAACTGGAGGTCCAGAGGGCAACAGGACCTTTCAATCTATGTTTTTGCTCCCATTGAAAAACAGATCCCACAATTGGGTGGGAGAAACCTCTAGGAGGCGGAGCATTTGTAAGAGCTGGTTTGTGTTGATAACTTTACGGGAATGGGTTGAGGACAAAAGTGGAAGAGGTATTACTGGCACACCTTTCTCCTGTGGAAGAAAATGATTGATGCTGTGTTGATTTGGTGCAGTTTTGGGGAAATTTTATTTGATAGCTACCTGTACTCTGGGTCCATACGTTGTCACAGTGTCTGAGGTGAGAATGAATGCATTGGATTTGCTCACCTGTGTGAAGTTGAGCATGTACACCTGCATTGCTTGGCCTTGACTGGTTGATTTTAAGTAGAGGGAAAGAATATGGAAATTACAGACAGTTATGGCCTTTGTAAACATGTATAAAATCAATTATTTGCTCACAAACGTTGGCGGTAGCCTGTTGAAAATAGTTTAATCAGGACTTTCTCAAAGAATTACTGCTCCATGAATCAGGACCCCTCAGGAAAATTTTATCATATGTCTGTTCTGGGAATAGACAGGATACAAATGCTTTAGGTTGTTAATTGTTGGCAATCCTACTAGCCTGGAGCTTGAACTAACTCCAGCTTTCAAATAACATGTCCCTTTCATGAACTGTGGAGTATTTCCGATGGAGGAAAATGCTTGCTGTTGGGGAACACCCAGCTAGCTGTGGCTCTACAAGTAGAGGGACAAGTCTGCAGTGAATTCCCATGTCGGTTCCGTGCCTGGGAGCTGCTGAAGTGAGAGCAGGCAGTTTGGACTGAGGTGTGTGTGAACTTGCATCTGTTTCCTAAGTTCTCCACGCATTTCCTTGGAGCAATGCTCCAGTCTCTGTTCTCGTGGGCAAGTATCATTTGCAAAATGAACCAAAACTGAGGAGGAGGAAGGTGTAATCCAATTACTTGGGACTCTTCTCAGGAAACTAAGTACAGGAACAGGTCACAAGAAGATAAGACTTGGACTTGAAAGCACAAGAGGTGATGGTGTGATATGCCTGTGAAACTTCACAGATCAGTCAGGGCAGATTCTACCTGTAAACATGTAGGTACTGGTATTCTGGATAAAAGGCATCTACGTCAAGAAGCTGCTCTTTAAAAACACTCATGTGTTGGAAATTCTGATATAGACGTTCTCGTTTATTTATCCATGAAGTGAGCTTTGAAGCTGTGTGTTTGAAGGCTGTGCTTTCTCCATCTTTTCAGCATTAGGAGAGTGTGTTTCCCGGTATGGAGCCCCTGCCAACAGCAGATGAGTCCCAGCGATAAGTCACTATTACTAGAACACCAGCCTGAGTTCAACGGACAGTGTCATCTTTTTAATTTTCCTGGGCTGACAGATCTGTTAGTGGCAGCGGTGCTTGTGACATCCCCAAGTGCAGATTAGCCAGAAGTCAGCGGTGTAATCTTACCCTCCCATGTGTATGCAGCTGGATTTGGATATCACGTGGCTGTACATGGCAGCAGGCACAGAAGTCGGTATCACCACCGTGGTGCAAAGCTGGTGTCACACTGTGGTCTTCTGTCATGTCTGAAGGTCTTCCTGGTGGGTGGCCCAGAGCTTTGTTGCCCGAATTGCTCCTGCTATGCATCTGGTGCTGCTACATAGCGGGGCATATGTATCTATATCTGTATATGTATGTATGTTTCAGTGTCAAAAGGAGCAGTACGGTGAGAAATAATCTGAGGATTAATCCTCAGTGATGACTTGACTTCACTTTGGCAAGTGCAGTGATGCACTTCGTTGCAGAGAAGTGAAAAGGAAAAAGCAGATCTGAAGGGGCCATGGAAGAGGTAGGAGCTTTTCGTTGTCAGCTGAGATTTTTTTCAGTGTTTTAGTCAGTTAGGTGAATGTATTCTGTAGCATGTCACATGCCTTCCATTTCTTACGAACTACTCAGGTTATTTTAGAGGAGAAGATACTGGGTAAGTAACTTTCTCCTCATGACAGCTACTCTAGATACTATGTTTCTGTGTTTGGCTGTGTATCAAACTAGGGGTGAAATTAGAAAACAGCATCTCTTTAGGAATTTGTATGTATAGTATTTTGACAAGGTCTGATAGGAGATCCTTGGGTTTGTTTATCCTACCCAGAAACAAATATTGACTGTTAGACCTGTTTAAAGGATTTAATCCAAGCCTTTTTCTTTTGGACGCTCGTCTTGGCAAAATGTTTCTGGGGGGAAAATTGTTTAAAAAAGAAATTGCTTCAATGTCTATGAAAAAGTGTTGGTTCATTTTGGTTTGCATGGGGAAAGTGGACAAAAGTTGTCTTTAACAAAAGCAGAACAGATTTAAGTTTCCAAAATTTTGCTAAAAGAGCAACATTTTCTTAGTCCTGCAGTGTTTTTTCCCCTTGATTATTTCTATTTTTTGTCTCTGTGCTGAGAATGCACATGCATGTGTGCACATGCTGTGCTGAGAATGCACATGTTCTATGCAGAACTATGAATTGTCAGAGAGCATCTTAGAATCATGGAATATCCTGAGTTGGAAGGGTCCCACAAGGATCATCGAGTCCAACTCTCGGCTCCACACAGGACCACCCAAAAATCAGACCATGTGTCTGAGAGCGTTGTCCAAACACTTCTTGAACTCCGGCAGGCTCAGTGCCGTGACCACTGCCCTGGGGAGCCTGTTCCAGTGCCCGACCACCCTCTCGGTGAAGAACCTTTTCCTAATATCTAATCTGAATCTTCCCTGACGCAGCTTCATGCTGTTCCCTCGGGTTCTTTATTTTATTTCCTCTGTTTTTTTTTTCTCCCTCACTCTCCCCTGATGAAAATTGCAATGAAGTCCATGGCAAGCATCCTGGAGGTCCTGGCCATGCTGCTGATGGGGCAGGAAATCAGGTGTCACCATGGTGGTGAAACCTGGGACAGCTGCAGGGTGCTGACCACCTGGCGTATGAGGCTTGATGTCGTCTTCAAGCTGGGGGGTGAAGAAGACCATGGCATCATGCCTGAGGTGATGCTGACCCCACAAGGTTTCTTTCTCGCTCGGGTGCGGCTGGGGACTCCCTGCAGGGAAACACCGGGAAGGGTCTGGGGACCCTTGTTGTGAGAGCCAAATGTGCGTGAGGTGTTGGAGAGCAACACAGCTGCTGGCTCCAGACCTGGAAGTGGCTCCAGACCCTCTGCATTTCCAATGTAGTTAAATTTAAAATAGCTTGTTGTTTTTTTCTACTGTGAATTGCCATGTTTGATTGTGTAACACTTTGTCCTGTCAGGATGGATTTGTTTGTCAGTGTCGGCATCGCTGGCTCTGCCAGCAGGGCTCACTGTTACCAAGTGGGGAAACAGACACTGGGATGTATAGGTCCTACAGAAATCATACAAACGTGGTGCTTGATTTAAAAACCAAACCAAACCTGATGTCTCGGATCTGGAGGACTGTTCCCATCCAATTATAACACTGCAAGTCACACATTTTGATCTTTAAAACCTTGGCAATGTCCCTCCAGTTCTCTATTCTCTTTGAAAAAAATACTGCCTGAAATATTTCTGCAGCAGTAGTTCAGGCACAAATTTCCTTTTGTCAGTGATGTGTGCTCAAGTAATCATGACAGTTTCATACTGTTTTCATCGAAAGGGTTGTATCTGTCAGATACTGAGCCATACAAAATACTGCCTGCTGGAAAAGTGTGTTATGTGCAGATTTATGCAGGGCAGCTCACAAGTGAAATTTCTGTGGCAGGGGATGAATTCAAGTGGGTCTTGTCCTTAGATATTTGAAGAAGAATTTGGATCTGTTCTCTGACTAGTAGCTATTTAGCCTAACCCCCCCTCACCAATTACTGTAAAATTATGAATTAGGCATATAATCAAAATAAAGCAAATTATGCTCTTTAAGTGCAGAGGCATGTTGTAGCTGGCACATGGAAGTGGATATACATAGCTCAGGGGTGAGTCATGCCCGTAGGTATCAGTGGCTGTGATCTGGAGGAACATCCAAGTAGCATTGTCTGATCTTCTGTGGACAAGGAGGACTAGAGGTACCCTTTGACTGAAACCTGCGGTGGCTTTCAGCAGCTTATTAGCGCTACCAGTATTTGCGTACGCCGCGCTGTGCTTCAGCTGTTCGTTACTGCTAAGCAGGCGGTGGAGGGACTCCTTTGAAGCTGCTGCTCAGGTGAGGCTGCCGGCATGCTGTTTGTCCCTTACCTGCACTGCAGCATCGTCCGTGTCCTTGTGGCAAAGGACAAGGATCCCTTTGCGTCTGACTCCTTTACAGAGCATTGCAGTGAACGCAGCTTCCAGCGAGGTGCGTGGGACGTCGTGTCCTGCTGGCACACAGTCAGAGGGACCCCTGTACCCCCTGGGTTTCCTGCATGAGGGTGGGAGGCGGGCGTTAATTTTCAGGCTAGTGACCCTAGTCTCCACGGCTTTGCCTTAGCGGAGAAAAGTGTTGCAACACAGATCAGCTCTGTGTCAGCGATTTTGGGCAATGCTCTCTTTGGCCATCGGGGAGGGCTTCTCTTGCACACCTTTCCTGTACACGCCAATGTGAAGAACTTCTCAGCAGAGATTTTCGCAGTTCCCTGAGGGGTTTGGAAAAGAAACGGGATGTCTATGTACAGCATGGGAATCTTAATTGACAAAAATGATCAGTGAGTCACTGCAGTGCTAAACTGTAGGTACCACATCCTGTTTGCCCAACTTGCAAATTTTTAAGGCCAGAGATCATTATGGACATCAAGTCTGACTCATGCATAAAAGAACTGTAGGATTTCATCTAACGATTTCCACATTAAGCTCAACAAACTAAAGCGGCAAAAGAGCATATGCTTCCAAAAGGTGTTCAACTTTTGCAGAACAAATTCCTGCCCCTTTGAAGTCACTGGCAGAAGTGCCATGTGCTTCAGCAGGGCCAGGGGTTTCCAGCCAAGCTTCCAAGTGACCCAGAATTTAGCAATTCTCTCATTACCCTCTGATTACCCTCACTTAGAAATTTGCCTTACTGGGGCTGTTCCCTAGAGAAGGCAAACAAGATGTGACACTTGTTTTTTAAACTCTTTTTAAAAAAAAAAAAAAAAAGCCACAACAAAACTTTTTAAGCTTCACTGGTTGTGATGCTGTTGTCACTGGGCACGACATTTGTGTTTTCTTTCCTCACTTTTTAGTTTGTTCTTAATGACTGATCTTTCCTTGAATGTACAGGTTTTTATTTTTTGGAATACTTGAAGAATGCAGGTCCCAAAGTTTTAACTTTTAAGGTGTGCAATCCGGCAAGAATAAAGTAGATGTGGATGGGTTT
>VXAL01013309.1:183126-220602 GCA_013399475.1 Chauna torquata | reverse complement strand
CCCCCTCCTTCTTCACTGACCTTGGTGTCTGCAGGGCTGTTCCTCACTCCTCTCTCTCCCAGCTGCTGTTGCCCAGCAGTTTTTTCCCCTTCTTAAATCTGCACTCACAGAGGCGCAAACAACATCGCTCACTGGTTCAGGTCTGGCCAGCGGTGCGTCCCTTTTGGAGCCGGCTGGAGCTGGCTCTTATCTGACATGGGGCAGCTTCTGGAATCTTCTCACAGAAGCCACCCCTGTGGCCCCCCTGCTACCAAACCTTTACCACGTAAACCCAATACAGGTACCAAAGCATGTCTGGAAAGGCTCAGAGCAGACACAAGTCATCTATTTAGGTCTGAGTCCTTCCCTGCAGACTGCTTGATGCTGCCCTCTGGGGCAGCCCTTCAGCACGCACCATGCCACTCCACAAGAGAAAAGAGATTGAAGCGGAGTGAGTAGTCTTGCAGCATTTCTGCTTGCACATCTTACTAAACTTTCATTTTTCCATCCAAATTAAAGACAGAAGAATGGTACAAAATAAAAATATCTTTAGGGAAATCAGTTGTTTCATTGGGGCAGCTCTGGCTTGGATACCAGCCTTGCACCATGTCCTTTATTTGATTCCCTGCTGGAAGGGGCTGGGGTGAGTTATTAATTGCACATCCCCGAAGTTCCGCACTGGGGTTAAAATGACAACTTATGTGTCAATCACACTGATTTTGATCTGGTATAACAATGCTCTGAATAAGGAAAACCCTACTAAGTCCCGGTTTAGCTGGTTTTTCATTCTCACTCTGTGTGTAATCTCCGTCGAACAGAAGTGCCATTTTTAACTGTAATCTAAGCTGTACTGGCACTGAGGGTAGCTCATGTCATCAGGCCACTGCAAACATAAGCAAACGAGTCCTTGTTAGGTAAGTAAATATTTTCTCTGTTTGACACATGAATGAAACGAAACAGATATGAGTGATTGACTGACACCAGAGATGTCAGACCGCCTGGATGCCCCCCGCCTGGCCTAGTTTAGTCAGCATTTTGTTCCATATGTATCCACAATACAATTATTTTTTGTTTATCCGAAACTCTAAATGAGAGAATGATGTTTACAACTTAAAGTGCTGTTCCTTCACCTCCTTTAACCTCTTCATCTTAAACAGCGTACAGTCAACCAGTTTAATGTGCAAGCCAAGTGAATCATGCCACCGGCTTTCAGCAGTGCGATTACATCATCTAACGCAGTCATACCACGTTTCTAAAACGACTAGTGCTCCCTGCTCTGTACTTCATCTCCCAGCAGCCGCGTATGAGGAAGCAGAAACAAATTATCCATTTTGCAAAACTTCTGCGAGAAGGACTGAAGGAGGGTTTGTATCTTACTTGCGTTCCTCCTGCTTTTGCAGTTCAACCTCCTCCTGGTGGTTCTGAGGAGTCTCCAGCAGAGGCAGCTGCTCCCGCTCACTCTGATGTACACCCTCCTGGCCCTACAGGCTGCCAGCCTGCTAGGAGAGCTCCAACAGTGAACATTTCAACCATAAATAGTCCTGTTTTCTCTCCCTGGGAAAATTGAAAGAGGCCCTGAAGAGAGCCAGAAGAAGCTGCAAAAAGGACCCTGACATCTTCCTTTAAGGGGCTGCCCATGTGGCACTGTTGTTGATTTTAGTTATGTATTGTTACTAGTTGAGAGATATGAGATGTCCCGTCCAATCCTGCTGTATTTACACGTCAGGGAGACATACATGATTGTTATCCATGCCCCTTTCTCCTTTTGCAGACTCCTTGTTGATGATCGCTTGCTGTCAGCTGCTGGGAAGGTCCCTGCTGTTTCTTGATTCATTCCTCCACAGACACCTCTTCTGTACTTGACTTGATGGATATCTGGTAGTAGTTCAGTACTGCTGACAAGCTTGGATGCTTCCCAGATCCCCCCGTGGTGACAAATCTGCCTCTTAGCTTCTCTTGTTTCCAGTTCCTGACCACTTATTCTGCCTTTTGTGGTGCCTGGATGCAGCTGTCTGAGCAAACTTGCTTTCTGGAGATGCTACGTTACATGCTATGAAATACATGCCTCCAGGCTTCGCTGTGCATCACCAGTTCAGAGATCTCTTCTGTATGCCGGTGGAGAAGAAAACAGGGCCCATCATCTTCCTCTGCGTTGGGTACTTAATGTGGAGCCATAGTTAAACAGAAAGAATTGTACATCTGTCAAAACTCCCTCTTAATCCCCTTCATTAGGTGTTTCCTCACAACCTTTGCAGCAGCATCTTCCTTGAGTCGACCAGGCTGTGTGCCTGCCTTGCCGGGTGCAGTAGGGTGGCCTTGGTGGGTTTGGGCAGCGTGGGACATCTCTCCACTGGGCAGCCACCTTCCGCCTCGTGTTGCAGGGACACCTGTGGCAAAGAAGCCAGCCCTGAGCTTTCACCTCTGCACTGACCCTGTCCTTTATCTGACCTTCGGCACTTGCCTTTTTGGTGACAGCACATCTTTCCATTTTTTTTGCAAAAGCAAGATGCACCTGTGCTGTGTTGGCTGTGCGGTAGTAATTTAGCAATTTGTAGATTGCTTATTGACAAAAGTGAGAAAGAGCTCATGCGAGCAACAGAAATTCCTAAAAATGAACATCTCTCTTACACCTCAATCTTATACGCATGAACAACAAATACACCACACGCCAAAAATGCTGTTGGATCAAACCCCACAAAATAACGCTTCCAACACACTCAGCCATTCCAATCCTACCCCTTTGGCAATTGCATTGGAAAATGAATAAGACTTTGTAATCCTAGCTGTGCCTAATCTAGTAATTTTTCAGAGACTCTCATGTTATATTAAGGAAAAATGCAAGGTTAATCTCAGAGAATAATACTATTATATCACGGGTTTATATTGTTTTTTTTTTTTTTCGTAAGAATGCAGTAAAAATTGTGGAGAAGTATTAATACATTGTATTTTCCCATTGCTTTTAAATTATACGCTTGATAAGTATTCTATTTATTTTGATTAATTACCATTATTTAAGTTAGAAATGATCTTTCAGCCAACAGCCGAGCATGAAGTGCTGGGGAAAGACAAGCTACTGACTTGGTAAATTCAGGTGAACAGACTTTCAGAGGAGGCCTTGAAGTGAAGCCAAGTGCTTTGCAGGTGCTTCACCCACAGCCGCAGGAGGGCAGTAGATGACCTGAATATGCTCTTTCCTTCGCGTTTTTATCTGTTTTTTTAATCGTTTCGTTTCCCTTCCGCTGAGCTCCTATCTTGTCAAGAAATAAAAATTTGACGCTGATGCGAGAAAGGGGATTTGATTTTCATTTCCCTCTGCGGGTTTGGCACATTTTCTTCATATTCTTGTTAGTTCAGCTTATCATCAGTGTGTGGAGAGTATGTGATACCATCCCTTGTACTGCACACAGGGCAAGAGGGGAGCCAGGGGGAAACTGTGTTTGTACAACTTCCATGTTTACACAACTTTCAAGGTCAGGATTTCTTCCCAAGAAAAAAACTAATAGAGAGCCCACAAACTGTTTACTGGTTATCTGTGGAGCTCTCAAATTGTCCTAGGTGCGCTCTGAATTCTTCCTTCTTTATTTAAAGACCTGACTCACATTCAGCACAGGTTTCAGTCAACAAACAGCTTAATAAAAACCATGGCTGTAGACCCTCCTGTGGCTTGAAGATTTGCTAATGGGCTAGTGTATCTTTTTGCCGCTATGATATTCATTCAAATCCTGCTTAAGCTAGCAACGAGTAAAAGCTGCAATTATTATCAGAATTAAATTTTACTGGTACAAACAAATGAGAATAGGTCTCCTCATGGTCACTCTTTGTGTACACAGAGTCTCTATGACAGACAAAAGACAACAACTAAAAATGTTAGGGCTAAACTAAAAATGTCCAGTCTGACCCTGTATCCCTATCAGACATATAGAAGTTGGCAAATACCCAATATCAGAGGAAGCCCAGTCTAGCAGTGAGCAGAAACAGCCGCGTCCCGGAAGGACAAACACTCCTCAGAGACCAAATATGGGTTTTACAGTTCACAGCAGAAGTGACGTTTGAAATATTTGGAGCAAGTTAGTGAGAACAAAGGCTGCTTCTGTGGCACGCTGAGTACGGGGAGGAGAGGAGAGCATCCGCAGTGTGCCAAGGCGGTATGAAATATATGCCTGTGTCTCAATACGCCAGAAACTTCTGGGCTTTCTTCCCAGAACTCCTACTGACTTGTATGACCTTGTGCTAGTCACCCACGCTTGCCATGCCTCAGTTTCCCTATCACAAAGTGGGGACTAAGCTAGCCTACCTCTGAATGGCTGTGAAGGAGATGAATTTGTAACATTTTGATGCTGGGGAGAGGGTCTCTGTTTGTACTTGAGTAGTATTCTCTCTCAAGCACTGTGGAGCTTTTTGATTCTGCAGTAGCCAGTCTTTGTTTTGACGCATTCTCTGTGCTGAGGCATTGCGAAAAAGAGAAGGTCACAGCAGGATCAAAACTCACATTTCCCCAAATACAAGCTCCATCAGCTGCTTATAGAAGAAGTAGTAGCTGACAAAGTAGGAGCTCTGCCACTTGTAACCGAAGCAGTTTTGACTCTGTGTAACAGAGATCAGTAGTATACAGATATACTGGCCAGATGCATACCGCCAGGTTACTGACCCATAATTCCAGCTGCCAGGTTGGCTGGTCACCAGCTCCTGCCGCAAGGTTCAGGATGCCCATGCTGACAGGAGAGGATGCTCAAATGGCACTGGAAAAGCAAAAGGAGCCTGACCCTTAACAGTGTAGGGCGGATGAGAAATCAGTGAGTGCCTCATGAAAATCTCTGTTTGGCCAGCCTGACGCTTGCTGGGTCGGACTCCACACGCCCACTGTGAATGGACTGGGCTCACAGTGCAGGTACCTATGCGACTTATTTCTCAGCGCTTTTACACAAGGTTACAAGTCTGGCTTATTTTGCAAGGGACTCCCAGATCTGTCACTGATCGTGGGTTGCAACATATTTCTTTTAGCTGAAGGCTTGGATTCCAGTGTATGCAAAGTTGCCTGTACACTTACAGAAACAGGATTTCTCCATACTTGCATTGCTTTCACCGTTCACCTATAACAAACTGAGCCTCCAGGCTCATACCTGACAATGGTGCATGTTCGCAAACACACACACAGAGCCCACCAGTAACCGATTTTTTGGGGGAGGCAGGGAGAACATTTATTTTGTTAAATTCCTGTTCCTTTTTTGGGTTGGTTTCCTCAATATTTGGGACAGTAAGTTTGTTGACAGAAACATCTCCCAGTAAAGTAGGTTCTAAGTGAATTTTGTAACGTAACAGGAGGGAATTCAGACACCCTATCTGCAGAGATGCTTGTTTGTGTAACCTTCTCTGAACTGCAAATGGTCAGTGACCACCTCAACTGTTTCAGCTGCTGAATATTGCATATTGTCAGGTGATTCCTTGTGATTTACCTAACTATCACAAAGTGGACTTTTTTTTATATTCTTTTAACATCTGAGACTTTCACCAGCACATCAACAACCAATTCTAGACATTCAGCTCCTTGCTGTGAGGTCTTGGCAGCCTGTTCAGCCTCCAAGTTCCTCATTTATAAAGTAGGAACAATATGCTTTCATTATTTCTTCTTTGGAGGAGAAATACACTGAAACTGTGATTTTCCCGTGTTCTGAGATAAAGAGGGACATACAAGTGTCTACAGCAGATATTTTCTAAGTATTCATATTAAATGCCATTGTCTTGGGAGCAACTTGTAAGGACACAATGAAATGGTGTTGTGTAGAAGGCTGGAAACCTGCCATGGTGCATTATGATCCCACCTGGAACATACCTAGAGAATTCCCGTTTAAGGAGTACTGAAGTTTCTCCCATAAGAAGCAGTCTCTTCTGCATGGAAAGGGAATTATTGGCTATGGCTGGTCAGTCTGTGTCAAGTGAAGGTGAATTAGTGCATAGAAATGACAAGTTGTTTCCAGAGCATGATGTTAATCGACTTGTAGCCACAATCCATAAAGACTTCAAGCATTTTTCCGTTTGAGTATTACCTATAAATTGTTCCGTTACACACCACATCTTACCCGAGTTAGGACCGTCACTTGGGTTGTGGGGGATGGTACTTCAACTTCCTCCTCTAATTCAGAGAAGTGTGACTTGATCCAAACTTTTCCATTGGACTGTTGTATGGTCGGCAGTGGTGTGTTCCCAGTTTCTTCTATTCTGCTTTGCACAAGTGCTCTGTAGGTCCATAAACACATATGAGGCAGGGATGTACTCTCCATAGTCTCTAACACAACGGCTGTAGGTTCAGGAGGAGGACAAAGAAAATGGATTGCAGGTTTGAGTTCAGACTCATCTGGTTTTCTCAAACAGCTTTTCCTATTCCATTTATTTGAGAGACAAAGAGGGCCTAGAGGCACCACTGGGCCCAGTAGGGCAGTTTTGATGCTCTTCTGCATAATCCCCAGAACAAGGATAGGTTCTGCAGTGTTCAGCTTCATGGGTGAATGCTCCCACCTCCTGGATGTGCTGCGCCTGCTCTGCTCTGCCCAGGACCCAGAAATGTGTGTAGCAAACACACATATTTCCTACCAAGCAGATCAGCTTTAGTATGCAGAGTTCAAGAGAGTTCTTGTCTCAGGATATGGACACCTCTCTCTGTCCTGAGGCACTCATCATACCCCAAAGTATGTGTAGTTATGACATGGGACCTTGCCTGGAGGGTGGAAGAGGCCAAGTAGCCTCCTGGTAAGGGAGGATGGACACCACAGTGCTATGATGGGGATTTAGGGCACTGCTCTGAACAGTGGAGGGCTTCAGTTCAGCTCTCTGCTCTCACTAAAGCACAGTCGCCCTCACAGCAACATATCCCTGTCAGTGCCTTCAGCACCAGGGCACAAAGTTCTCCTCATTTCTACCTCGTCTCATGGATGATATTTTGTGACAGTGACTCCCCCCATAGTGATCTGGTCTTTAGCAAAAATGACACAGCTACAGCCTAATTCACTGGAAATGTGGAAAAATATGTTGATCTGGGTCAAGCTGAAGGAACATTTTAGTTTGAGAACTTTCTCTGTTGCCTGTAGAGCTGAAAGCCAAATGCTTCTCTCAGGCTAAGAAGTGGAAGTGAGTGGTGCAAGGGTAGAGAGGGACATGGGGTGAACAAGATCAGCCACGTCTGCACTAAACAAATTTTGAGAGAAGTCTGGTTTTGTTGCTGTTATTTTTTAGCCACTAAATAAACAAGAAATATTAATGACATCAGTAATCCCTCCTGGACATATGCCTGGTCATTAACTTCTCTTATTTTCCTAAGCAAAGGCAACAGCATCACGTTGTGTTTTCAAGAAAACATCACTAGCAAATAATCCTCTTAAGGAAGTGCAACTGGCTGGAGGCAATGCTGAGGGCTAAAAAACACAAAGTGGGCTCAAACCAAAACAACTGCTGCCCTCCATGCTACTCTGCTGCTGGGCCACCGTCAGAATACTAATGCAGAGTGGTCTGGCTAGCCAGGCACTGGCTCACAAAATACAAGATTTTGACCCTTTTTGATAGAAAAAAGCTATGTTTGATCAGTGAACGGTGTCATATCTTATAAAGGGTGGAGGATAAATCAGGTAGCAGATAATTATAGTGTCAAAACAGTAGATCAAGTTCAACCCTGCTGCACGCCAGTGGAATTCAGATATGTTTGGCCAAATTTATTCAGTATTTGTACCTGCTACATCCAATGTAGGTGGTGCTAGCTCATTTCCAGTTGGCCTTCAAGGATTTTTCCAAATGTTACAAAATCTGATTGCTCTACATAAGCACCATTTTAACGGAGCAAATTTAGAAGGCTGATGAAAGCTCTGTCCTTTGCAGTCTCATTGTTTTTGCATCTGAAGATGACTGTGAAGACTATCTTTGTGCAGAAATAGGTCCTGCTGACTATTATGACTTCCTGAACAGTCACGGATGCATTTCAAGAGCTTGATGATAAGCTTAGAGGTGAAAGTTGCAGAGAAACAGTAGAAGGGATAAGTTTTTCTATTATCTTGAATTGATATTCCTAACCAAGCCAATTTCAAGTGAAGATTGCTTTTAACCTTTTTGTTTTTAACCAGTTTTGTTTATGCATCTTTATCTTTTTTTTTTTTTTTGCTTATCAAACTGCATCCTTCCTAAAATGCTCTCCTCTATCCTGAATCCTTCTCTTTTTGTCTTTCTCCTCAGGAAGATGGGTATGTAACACATATATTTCTAGGAGAGGAGACAAAGGCCTCTGTAAGTGTAGTTTAAAAGTGCTTAAAATTTTTGTTTTGTGATCTTTATGAGCCTACTTGTCATTATTTCTCTCTAATCAAATTCTGTGAACCTTTTTTCCACTTTTTTTTTTTTTTTATTTTTTTCCTCCAGTGCAGGGGAACTAAATTATCCAGGAGGTTTGTAAAGTTACTTGGTTACAATTAGCCCTTCCTCAGACTATGGGACTACTGGGGACCAGATGGCTGACCTTGAGCACAGCCAGGACAGTGTGTAGGAGACGTGGCTGGACTGGGTGGTAGAAGGGACAACTGCCTGCAGGGCTTCTGCATCCTGTCTTTTGCAGAAGCTGGAAAGTGAGTAGTGAAAGAAACAGAAGACTGTAGGGAGAAAAAGGACAGAACTGTTGTTTACCTGGCTACTAGCATCCTGGAGAATTGGATTTCACCCCAGACAGAGCTTTTCGATGATACTGAACAAATAATTTAAATGACTATATTTTCAAAAATAGCCACACCTGCGTGGTCTGCTCTTAAGGCTGTCCAGCGTGAGTCCCTCAAGCCCTGGTTCTCAGAGCAGCAAAACACACAGCAGTGAATGGTATACATGGAGACTGACCCCAAACACAGTGGCTGCTATAAAAACGCTGGCTATCCAACAAAATAGGCACCACCGGTGCTTGTTCGTCTTGCCTAACTAATGCTTAAGTTAGGAATGTGGTTGCTATAGCTCCTGTATACTCAGAGAGGCAAAAGGTTCCTCCAGAGGGCAATACCCCACTGAAGACTCAGTGCATGCATGCAGACACTCCCAGAAGTATCAGGGTTACGGGATGTGCTCAGAAAAAGTATTACATGGGCTATTTGTGCACGAGTGCATTAAATCCAGCTGTCAAACTGGCTCATAGGGTACCTTGCGTATCTACAGCCAGCCTGATGCTCTGGGACGTACAGGATCTAGCATATGAGTGTGGGACATTAATTGGAGGGTGCGTAGCTACATTGATGTAAGTGGTTGACAGAAAAGGTTGGGTACCAAAATAGCAACGATAAGGAGAAAACAGCAATTAACCAGCAATTATCTTGAGTACTGAAAGAAAGAGAAAAAACAGTGGTAATGTAACTAAGGACTGGATTGTAAGACAAATGCACAAGACAGCTTTAGAGTCACATTAATTTTGTCATTTCCTAACTTCTGAACACTTATATTACTGTCTCATTTATTAACATAATAATTATATAAATGTCATGGTCGTGGATGCCTGGAGGATGTCTTCTACTCTCTATGCCACTGGGGCAGTGGCTTTTGGCCTCCACTAGCGGTCATGATAACATTTGAGGAAGTGTTTTCTGGGCTGGGCAGAGTGGTGACACGTGGAGCAGATGTTTCGTAGGACCTTCTGGACTAGATACATCTTGTAGTGCAGGAGGAAGGCATCTGTTGGTGCACAGCCTTGCTCTGGCTGATGAAACCTAACTGCAAGAGAAGCCCAGTGGCAATAATTGTGTCATTGTATTTTTAAGGTGGGAGTGGATTTCTTTCTTTATTTTTTTCTGTTCTTTTTTTTTTTTTTCCTTACTTTCTGTGTTTATCATAAAAGTTCACATCCTGTCCAGCTCTTATGCCTGTGCTAGGTCTACATGGATACTCTACCACAGCAGAATTTGAGCTGAATTTTTCAGCCCATGTATGGCCAGCAATGAAGCTGGTGGGACTGACTGTGAGAATTATGAGCTTATTTCCCTTGTCCGTTCACAGAGAGAGAAACCAATCCTTATATATTAATAGGCAATTATATGAGCTAATGATCAAATTTTCATACTCAAAATGTAATAGCTCTGCTCTTTATTTTAAACTAGAACAAATTTGACACAGATCTGGGCCAAGCCAGTAATGATTGTCAGTTCCCGTTATACCCTTAAAAGTTGAATAATATATGTAGCACTTGCAGTGTTTTAGTGGCAGTAAAGTAGTCAAAGTGCTGAACAAGCTGCACTGCATTTCACACTCATTTCTGTCACACAGGTGTTCACAACTGCTGTCCTCATCAGCACTCTGCAAGGAAACTAAGGTATGAGAAGGTAGAGGTGAGTTTTTAGCTCAAGCACAGCTATGCCCTAATGCAGTTCTGGTTTTTGTACTGGACTGAGATCATGTCCAGCTGCACCCAGGCGTGTAAGTGTGCCTCTCATGCCTGCTCATGTTTTTCTTTCTCCTCTTTACTGTGGGTTTTATGGGGTAATGGGGAAAAACATGGATATTTTTTTCTGTCTGCATGTAACTTTGATTCTTTGCAGTGAATACAGGTGAATGAGCTGTTAGCCTAAGTCTTCCTGTTATTAACTGCAGGAGGCAGAACTCCATATTTGTTGGAGTCTTCCTAGCTAAAAAGGCAGCTGGCCAAGCTTATCTCCAGAGAAGCTACTGCTGAGATTTGAGCCACTGCAAGACCAGATGCTGCAGGCTCCTGCCGTGCTTAGCATCTCTTTGGGTCCATTGCACTGTGACCACTTGGGGTGACGATGTGCTAGTGTTGCTACAGGGGTCTTCTGGAAAGAGAAGACGGCATTGAACAGAAGGAGGACTAGGTAAAGTACATCCAACCTAATTCAGCAGCCTTAAAGTTAGATATCTTAGTCAAAGTTAGTTCCCTTATGGCTCTTGGATTTCTACACTGGAATTAGAGCATGAAGGCTCCCTTTGGAGTTCTATATATAGAACAGGTATCTCCAGAGAGCATTTCATATCATCCTCAGACAGATACCTACAACAGGTGGCAGTGAATCACCACTGGAGACTTCTGTTTCTTTCCGCTAATAATTAAAAATACATAAGTCAAGAAGGTCAGGCTTTGCCATCTTTTCAGCATTGGAAGTTAGGGCAGGTGGATCCTTTTGTCAGTGTGCTGGGTTCCCACATTTAATTCCTTCTTTCAAAATCCTGGTCTTTCCTTGTTACATAATTATATCCTGTCTTCTGACATTGTCTAGGCTGCACTTTTTCTGTCATGGAGATGGGTCAGGGATATTATTTTATTGTTAAGATCTTTGGGGCCAAGCATAATTGCACACTTTTCGCTTGTATGTCTCTAGTTAAAATCAATTTACAGTCTGGAATAGCTGGACTTAAGACATGCCGTTATGAATAGCTTAATGCAATGACTGTGGTGTCTATGGTTATAAAACCAAAAAGAGAAGTTCCACCTGCTGCAGGGGACTTGCCATACTGTGTTATTTATGTCAGTGGGTCATGCTTCTCTCTCTCCTTACCTTTCTCCTTTAGTGAGAATGTTAGCATTTATTCTCTATTGCATGACTTTAACCTTAAAGCAAAAAAAAGCAGACTTAAAATGTATTTTTGGTCTTTGTGTTTACAGAAATCAAGATGACTGACATAATGGACTACCAGTTTTAAGTATATGTCATACTGTGAGAAGGATGGCAAAAAATAGCTTCTGAACAGTTCAAGGTCCACGTATCAGGAAGTATATGCATAATTAAGCATTACTGACTCAGAGTGTAAACTTTTCCTTATCTGCATGTAAATTTTCAGGATGTAGAGGAAGAGACATCAGCTACTCTATTTTATGCCAAGAAACAATGGAGGAAGGTGGACTTGCAGGCTCAGAGCTCGGGTGGGAAGTACACGGGGCTCATTGAAAACTAAGACCAATGAGAATAAAGTTCAATAACCTGGGAGAAGAGACTATGTCAAGAACTAGGGGTTAACAGTCAGATTTTGAAAAGAGGATTTAAAAAATAAATGAATTAATAGATTGTGACATGAGAAGTGAAGGTTTTTGTTGCTAGTGAATACAAGGCAGCTTAAATTATTCCTTCTAATACAGTTCATTGGAGGAAATAATTTAAGCAACTCGTAAATATTGTTGAGATCTCAGTTCAGCAAAATTAAGAAAATAATTGGGGTAGTCTAACAGCTCAGTGAAAGTGGCTGATCAATATGCAGCTATGAGTGAAAGGATTGAATGCGGCTGAATACCGAGCATGTTAAAGTCATATCTGACATGTCATGAAGAGATAAATGATAAAATATGACATCATCCGGAATTCTGATCTAAATTCTGCTTCCTTTGTCTCAAAAAGAACTGTGAAAACAGAAGGTGCCACCTGGGTAGCAAAGGTGGCTGTGAAAATAGAAGGTGCTTCCATCTGAGTTATGGTTGAAATGACTGAGGCTGCTCAGTTCAGACAGAAGATAAAGAAGTGGGAACATATTGGCAGAATAGAAAATATTGAAAATTGAGGAAGCAAGTAGATCACATATCCTTTCTGTTAATGGCAGGTGAAATGAATATCTAGACTAAAAGGCTCTGTTACTACCTAAACTCCAAAAAGAAATGCTTTTTTAACACAATACAAAATAAACTTGTGAAACTCATGGTGGCTAGCTATCATAGAGCTCCAAGTGGTTAGCAGGATTAAGAGTGGATTAGACATTTACTATTAGGGCAATTACAGATAGCTAAGAAGTGTACAGTCACATTAGATAGGATGAAAAATGCAAAAGGGATATAAACCTTTTTGCTTCAGGGAGTATAGAAACCTCTCAAGAGACAGGAGTTAAGCAGACTCTTCCTCCAAGGACAGGTTTCTTCTTAGTTATCTGTATGAAGACATCTTGATCTTTCTTCAAGGCATCTGTTACTAAGCGTTTTCAAACTTTGGTTATTTGGCTACTGTAATTTTATCATGGAAATTTGGTGAAATTTGTTCAAAACCGGTGAATGTGGCAATTATACTTTACTTAGAACCAAAACAGATACAATAGCAATATAAAAAGAAGATTACTTGTAAGCCTGGTCAGGAACTCACATATTTAGGGGAGAGAGAAGCTTTTGACCAACAACACACCCAAGAAAATCCAAGGGACAGAAAGAAAAGGGCACAAACAGGATGCTGCCAGAAAAGGGAAGAGGACTCACTTTTTGTGCAGAGTGTGGGCTGGAACAGGTGTAGAAGCAAGTCTGAGGAAACTTTCCTTTCGCTTGATTCCTGACCTGCTCGGGGAACAGGGCTTTCTACACATGCCTGTAAATAAAGAGGATTCAAAGAGATAGCTGACTGCATCACAAATTTTAACTACTCCTTATTGCCACAATATAGGCTAATTGATCTGGACAAAGAAGTAATCTCTGCTCTGTTCTGCTCTGCTATAGTCTGTCCTGTTCTGCTCTATTCTATCACAGTAACACCAACTTCAGTGTCTCTATAGTAAGCTTTTCCTAGGCTACATCAGGCAGTGCATATTTCACACACACATATATGTACATATTTAACTTTGTATTCTTCCCAGGGCAGAGAAATGTGGAGGCATCTGTTGTAGGGTCTTTTAGATTCTTTAAGAGACCTGGCAGATAGTGTTAAAGATGATGAGGATGCTGAAACATGCTCTGCATACGGAGCAGAGGAGAATTAGCAATGGCTCATCACTCCTGTGAGAGTTCATTCTGCTGCCACAGACCGGCCCATGAGAATACTTTGGCATAGATGAACTTTATCTAATAATAAAAAGTCCACTGACCTGCTCTTGTGTCACAATTCTTATAGCATGAATAATTGCACCCTCTTGTATAATTGGCAACATTAAGAGTGCTAAGTGAAATAATTAGGAAAGAATCAGATTTCACGAGCACACCATGCTCTTACTTTGAGGATTTATTCATACCTCTTTCCCTCTTCTGGATAGTCACCACTCGGCTGCGCTTCTGCTGGGAGATGTGGGCAAGCATCTGCCTCAGCAGCCCTTGCCAGTGCGATTCTGGCAGGGTGTCAGCAAAGCCCTCAGGATAATGCATGACATCTTCAGCGTATCTGGCCTTCAGCCTCCCAGCAAATGTGAGGCGAGATTCGAGCCTGCAGCACGGATTTTTGCACCAGGTGCCTCTGGTGTCTGGAACTGGGGTTTTCCAGAGCTGGAGGCAGCAGTGCACTCCAAGGCACAGAGGAGATGAATTGTTTTGTAACTGCAAGGCCCATGTCCCACAGATTAATGAAGATTGATCTTTCCCTCCCAGATCTCTAAAAAAGCAAGAGTAACACATTTACAGGAGAGCAGCCATTCAAAGCCATCCGAGTGTAAGCACACAGGTCTGAGTGGGTCATGTAGAGTTGGTGGGAGGGTGCCATCTTTGCTGGGTCAGTTTAAAACCAAAAGGGAAAATCCCTGACCATCTGGCAGAATGCAGCTGGCACCTGTGTTGGTTTAAGATCTTTTTGCTGGTTGCAGGGCAAGGCAGAGCTCACCACAGAGCAGCACACACAGTTCACAGGCAACACCAGGGAAAAACTCCAGTGATGTGTTCCAGCTTTGACTAGGACTGATCCTCACAGATAACAGAACTATTATTTGACAACCATCCATTGCCTGAAAAAGAAAAAGGAAAGAAAAAGAAAAAGAAAAAGAAAAAGAAAAAGAGGAGCAGAAAACTCAGAGAAAGACAGGAAATATGAGCTGCTGAGATGTAACTTGGAACAAAGCAAGTGTGAAATGTAGTATGTAGCTTCTTAGGTCACATGTTTTGGTGTAAATCTGGCGTATTGAATCATAAGATGGATGCAGTCACGTTCATTGGATCATGCAAGAAGTGCATCCCTAAATACACTGGGTCGCGGGGCAGGGGAGCGGGACCCTGCAGGAGACACACTCCTCACGGTCCCGCATGGGTGCCAGCTTTCCCCACTGCCCACGTGTGACTGGCGTGGGGGCTGTCGTGTGGACCTGGGATGGGGACTGGTGGCGGTGCGGCAGCGGTGCCTCCAGCTGGAAGGCGCTGCAACAGAGCCGATGTAAGGGGACACCAGCCGAATAGGTCTCACAGGAAATAGCTGGCACCTCCCCGCCCCCCGGAGGTGACAGGAAAAATGATGCGAGAAAATCTTGAAGTTAGTACCATCCAATCATAGTCTTGGGAGATGCACTGAGGACAAAAGGGAATTTCTGGAGACATACTGGAACCAGTCATCAGACCAACCCCCTGTGATCACAGAAGGTAAGGAAATGGGGAAGGTGACCAAGGAACAGCTGACCTTCTGAAGATCCTGCAACACCACAGATTTGTGGTCTTTGCTGCTTCACAGTTGACCTCTGACTATCTGAAGTCATTTGGGAAAGCCCGGGGAACAAATGACAGTGGCCAGCTGCCCTCAGGCCCATGTTTCCAGCATGTTTTCCCTATGACTTTTCTTTTGTGTGGGTCTCCAAAACACGTGCATTTCTCACAGACAGTACCCGTTTCTCCTATACCCCTTCCTTGACTCGCAAGATAACCCCGCGGCCCCTTTCCTCAGCACAGCCCCTGTGTTACGCCAGAGCTGGCCTCGCCAGCTCATTCACCCTCACGTGCTGACATCCACCAGTTGCTCTGCTTATGTCTCACCATGTGCCAGCAGTGGCCTGGGATTTGGGGAAGAGGTGTGAAGATAGGGTCAACAATGAAAATGGAAAAATGTATATGGAAGTGCTGGGTGGCAGAACAGATCTGAAATGGGGACTAACATCACAGTGCTTTGCAGACTGTTAAGCTGCAGCTATAACTAGCCCATACGTCTCTTCAGTGCATCTACTGGGAAAATACTGCAAAGCAGGTCCCAGCCCCTCTTCATTATGTCTACTGTTCTTGCAACCCAGTCTAAATACAGATGTCTTTTCCCTCATGATCATTGATTTCCATACATCAACATAAACAACAGTAAAGATTAAGAAGAAAAAGTTTCTAGTCAGCTAAAATATAGAGGGAATTAATAGAAAGAGGAGGCACAAAGACATCAGACTGTCTGCTGGGAACAGAGGAAATTAACACTGCTGCAGACGAAAAGTTATAGGGAGATTTCTAATTGTGCTCAGCTGAAGCTGTTTCAGACAGAGAACTGATCCAGTCTCTTAAGCTAGGCTTTAAGCTGGATTCTCCCTGCCTTAACACTCTTTTATTTTGGCAATTATAACATTTGTGTTTATCCGCACTTCTCAAACTTCATGTAATCTGAAGAGTTTGCAGTAGCACGTAGTATGGCGGATTCAGACGCTAGAAACAGCTTATGTAGTGAGATTATGTAGAGAGATACTTAGCATTTTTGTCACATTCTTTTCAAAATGTCACATAAACAAATAATTTCTGTATTGTTGTTGTTTCTACCAGTAGCAGTTGAAGTAGTATCATTGTGCTCTACATATTTTTTGATTTTTCCTTTCTTATATGGAAGACAGAGACCAAAATGGTGGGAGTCACATACTACCAAATGATGACTTACACATATTTAAATCAGTCCTCTCATAGTAGCAATATAATTATTATTTCTACCAATAGCAGACGATGCTGATGAATGCACACTGAACTCGTAATCTATTAATTTTGATTCTGTTCAACTGATGTTAAACTCATGTGTAACTCATTATTAAAAGTCAGAGACATGTTGGACATTCAGAACATCATAAATTTGCCAGTATTTGGAGCTTATGGCTGGGGCTACCCCGCCTTACAATCCAATGGAAGTGCATACCATTTCTGCAAAACCTGCTGTGACTGTACAGAGAACCTCACTGTGTCTAGGCTGGATGAGCTGGGCTCAGTGGTGCACAAAGGACTCAGAAAGCAGGAATGCAGAATGAAGAAATCAATGTCTGGTGGCTCGGACTGGTCAAAAACTTTCCTTCAAATCTGTTTTCTTCAAATGGGAATTAAGTATTTTGATGGAAAAAAAAAAGTGATTTTCCTTGATATTGTTCTTTGTGAAATAAAATATCTAAACTACTTTTCTTTTGGCAGACAATTGAAAAAATATTTCTAGATATTCAGCAAGAATTTGAAATTCTTGAAGAAAAGCTCCCCTTTTCTATTCAACTCCCCATATGCCTGTCCCTCTGACTCCTGGAAGAGCTCCACAGTAGGTCAAGCAGGACAGTTTAGGAAATGTCATGCTTTGCACACGCCCTCTTTCATCTGGGTGTGTGATAAAAAGTCTGACAAGTTGTGCTAAACTTCCATACCACTTTTTTTGCCATGTCACACTTATGCCTTGGTCATATGCTGCCTGCTTAAGTTATTAGCATTGTAAGTCTTATTATGTTCAGCATGCACTTCATATGTCATTGGCCTCCAGCTGTTGGTGCCAGAATAGGAGAACACGACTTGACCCTAGGTGGGTAGGAGGAACATTTCGGGAGACCCTTGGAGTGAGACAGGCTGGGAAGCTGTCCAAGGGTACGCATGTGTAAAGAGCAGCTGTGAATGGTAGGAGCTGCACACAGAGCCATGACCCATCACTCTGATTAGCAACTTCCTTATTGTTTCACACTTCTGTACAATATCAGCTGAGGTCACAGCTGATATGGTAGCGTAAGCTAGCCATTAATGCATTAGCTGCTGTGTGACACTGGCACTTTCTGAACAAAACCAGACAGCATGATGGGTGAGGAGCTAACAGCCAGACCAACCAGTGCGTCTCACATTGATAATTCAAGGGAGGGACACACTTTAGAAAAATAGTGCTGAGGACAGGCCATTTCTCCAAGGGAAAGGGAGTTTGGCTGCCTTAAAAACAGCAGAAAGGTCAAAGCATTTTATATGGAAGAGATGTCCCTTTGACTTGGATGGAAGTCATTACGGACTATGGAAAAGGAAATTTCGATGGAGGGAATACACATGGAAAGACCAGGAAAACACAGCTCCAAAAGGTACCTTGACAGAAAGAGAAAGCAAATGCATCCCTGGAGGCAGGAGATAATGAGAGAAGGAAGACAGGACTAGCAGAGGAGCCAGGAGATGCTGAATGGTCTTGTTCAAGGTGGGGTGACAAATCTGTGTTTGTAAATAGAGGGAAAAAAGGTCAGGGGAGGGAAAGCAGATCAGGAATAAGTAGGTAGGACAATAATAAGGGAATACAAGGCCCTTTCCCACTATGTTTCCCCCAAGCACTGAGCCAGAGAGGTGATTCTTTTCTGTTGTCATTGTTACTTAGCTTTCCAGGAGCAAGATGACTGCTGTAGATCTCCCCAGAGCTGCCCACTTTGCAGTAGAGGATGGCCATTTGTATACAGTTCAGCTGCTTGGTAAGGTATGGCCTATAGGGAAAGGAAGGTGGGAGTATTTCTGCCACTAGTAAGGCATGGTGAGTTTACAGCTGGGACCTATGGCAGACAGGGAAAAAGACAGGTCTTATGTTCCTCCTAACACTAAATGAGAGCTGTAGGTGATCTGTTAAGGGTGCTTTATCACTAGCTTCTTTTCCACCTCTTTCAGTGCGCCAGACTGTGTGTTTAAGACTATTTTTATAGCCTTGCTAGTAACAGCATCGTCGTGATGTAGTGATCAGGAGGCAGAGTGCGACTGTTATGGGGAAGCTTTAAGATCATTCCTTTCCAAAGAGAACATCTTCAAAGTGGGAGAACAGAAAGCTGGTGATTGCATGCAATGTGTCACATGAATTTGCACCTGAAAGACTCTGATAACGTTTCTTATATTGTACATGTACACATATGTATGCCCAAGTATTTATATGTACATGCATATATGTACATGTTGGAGTGGGTCCTGAGGAGGGCCGTGAGGATGATCAGGGGGCTGGAGCACCTCTCCTGTGAAGACAGGCTGAGAGAGCTGGGGATGTTCAGCCTGGAGAAGAGAAGGCTCCAGGGAGACCTTATAGCAGCCTCCCAGTATGTGAGACCTTATAGCGGCCTTCCGGTATGTGAAGGGATCTACAGGAAAGATGGGGAAAGACTTTATCAGAAAGTGTAGTGATAGCACAAATCGTAGGTAATGGCTTTAAATTGAAAGGGGGTAGATTTAGATTAGATTTTAGGAAGAAATTCTTTACTGTGAGGGTGGTGAGACACTGGTACAGGTTGCCCAGAGAAGTTGTGGATGCTGCGTCCCTGGAAGTGTTCAAAGCCCGGTTGGATGGGGCTTTGAGGAACCCGGTCTGGTGGGAGGTGTCCCTGCCCATGGCAGGGGGTTGGAACTAGATGGTCTTTAACATCCCTTCGAACCCCAACCATTCTGTGATTCTATACATTTATGTAAAATTCATGCATACATACACTTAAGCATATGGAATTTCTTTTTAGGGTTGTTATTTCTAGGAAAAAATCTAACCATGCTGACCATATACTCTAAACAAAATCTGTTAAAAATGGAAGTGTATGAAGATCTGAAGTGCCCGCATGCCATTATGATTTGGGAACCACGCTGCAGCCCAACATCTGCACTGGGTTTTGCTGTCTGGAGGAGAGGCTGATCCCAGTCTCCAGAAGAGGCTGAAGGAGGCTCCCCAGCCCTGGGGATGGCGAGGACAGGGTGGAAGCTGGCTGCGGGCCCCCCTTTTGTTGCTAGCTGTGGCCAAGACCTTGGTTCTGCACACAACTGAGCACTGCTCTGTCTCAGATTGCACAATACAGCAGAATGTGATGCTATTGAAAAGGCTAAAGATAAAATCAAGCGCGAGGGAAGGATGAGAACACGTCCTTTCTTCTAGCGATGACTATTTTGTTGTGTCTGTTATCTAACCCTGTAATTAGGGTGGCATTCAGAAAATGCGAACAAAGTTGGTATTCTTTTCATAACCCCCAAATCTTTGCATTGCTGCATGAAACTTTTGGCTTCAGCTTTTCCCTGTTCATTAACCATGCCAAAATTTTTAATCTAACACCACTGTTAAAGAGTGGCAGGCTTCCAGGGAAATATATCAGCCAGGCTTATTAATTTCATGCCAAGTGCTGGAGGCGTGAATGTAGAGAACGCTGTTTGACTTTGGATAATAGGAATCAGGCAGCTTAAAGGCAGGGGATAAAGATCAGGAGCCCTGTGTCTCCAGAGGAGGAGCAGGTGCAGGCTTCAAGCAAGGCCTTCAGGCCCAAAGGGGCAGCCAACGCTTAAAACAATCTGCAGTGCCTTTTTTTTTTTTTTTTTAATTTGGCATGTGCCTCTCACAGCTTAACAGACCGCTGCTCCACAAAGAGTGGTAAACAGAGAAAGGGAAATTAAAAAGGGAAGTCCCATGATAGACAAAAACAAATTAGGGCAAACAAATTACACAGAGTCAACAAATAAACAAGGGAACATCTGTGAATATATTTCTTGGATTTTCTGATTCTAAAAGCAACCTGAGAAACAGTGGAGGGATGTATAAAATTTAATCTGGAAACTGAGCCCCCCCCAGCCCCTCCTTCCCTGGGAAGGTGATGTTGCAGACCGGGGCACGCGTGGCATCGCCCCCTCCTCCTGGCACCGCTGGGGACCCTGGCGGCCGGGCAGTCCCCACCCTGAGCACTGTCACGTCCCCCTCCTGTGCCCATCCCGCCGTGACACCGCGGCCACACCAGCAGACGGGTGGTTTCCCTGTGCCAGCCGCTTCCCCTGGATGCTGGGGCTGGGTCTGTGCTGCCCACGGGATTCAGTGTTTTGTTCTCTGGCTCCTTGATACATCACTCGGTACATCCATATACACACACGTATGTCTTTATTTCTACACCTAAATATAAATATAAATAAGTATAGATATAGTGCATACATATGTACTTATATACATGTATATATAGACAGAGACACGTATATGTATATTTCTGTGTACATATAGAAAGAAAAACATTCATAGATAGAGAGATACAGACACAGATCCTAAACAAGTGGGCTTTCTCTTCTGGGAGGTGTGTTGGGATGCCTCAGGATCGGAGATGATATAAACCTGAAGCTGGGTAGAAATTCTGAGACAAACTCTTCAGGAATGAATCAGGTGAATCAACCTCCCCCCCCCGCCAAACAGCTGTATTGACTTTGTGTGCATACACTGTCAGAAAGAGACATTTACTTACCATTGGTTGTGGGGATGTATAAAGAAGAAAATGGAGGAAACGGATTTAGCAAACCGATTCCCTATTTTGGCTTCTAGAAATTAAGAGATTTCTTCTCTTTAGGAAAGTTCAGGGAAAGGGTCTGAAATCAGAGAAACCCATGCGAGGGCCCTGAGCCACTCATCTGAGAGTCCACTTGAAAGCACTAAACAAGTACTTCACTTCTGTCCAGTGTTCAGGTGGCTCTGAATAATTTTGTTTCCTCCTCTTGTATCTATTACATTAAAAAATTTCTTTCAAAGGAAATTATGTCAACAAGCACTGGGAAGACATAAATCAACAGTGTTAAAGTTTCCTGTGTATCCCTTAATCTACCCCCCTGCACAACAAGCTTTAGTCACTGTGTTGCGTAACATTTTTCCTACGGGGCTGTGGCCTTATTCTGCACATGGAAGGAGCAATAGTTACTTAAAAGGCAACCATTCAGTACTTTGTTTTTGACTTGTTCTGTGTGTGGTCTCTGCATATGATTCAAACTCTGCTCTGCAGCTAGAAGTTGTTCAATTTCTTGAGGTTTTGCTGTATTATCCATCCCCATGGTTTCGTGGTGCTTCAGAAACCTCGTTTTATTTTCATGACTCTAGAGGGATGGTGGTGATGGTGACTTGCCATTGCTATCTTACAGACGAGGAGTGGAGGCTTGGAGGAGCTGCAGTTAAACTTCTTTAGGATGGTCAGTTTGAAATGCCTGGGACATGGGCTTTGTTTTCCCAAGGTGCTTGTATTTATATACAAAGCATATACTTACAAATGCAATGCACAGTTGCTGTTGATGTGTCTTTTCTTGTGAATCTCTCCCCACCGCTCTGCTGATTTCTCATCCCCAGCTCCTTGCTCTTGGTCCCGGTTTTCTTTTCAGCTCATTTTCTAGTCTGGGTCTTCACATATGGAAGTGTGCCTACTGCTCTAGCCTGTTTTCCTTCCTAGCTCTAAGTCCCTCTTTTCTTGATTGACACAATTCACTGTCTCCACTGTATTTGATAGAAGCAGCTTTTTCTCCTATGCCCTTGAAGTACTACACAAAGACATCACAGAAAGCATGGGAAAAACAAGCCTCATCTTGCTGTAGACTCCAGTTACAATACTGAAGGAAGACGCCATGTAGTGCTATGCAGCATCATGTCCTACATCCAGGAAATTTGTTCAAAGGCAGCAGTCATTTCAGGCGAGTAAAGCCATAGCAGCAGCTTTGGGAAGTGACAGTCGGGTCGGCTCCTCCCATTCATTTGTTTCACTTCTGAGGTAACTAATGTCAATTAAAGAGGTCCACCTAAGCAACCACAAATAACTTCAGGGAAAAAGAATAACTTTCCTATTTCTGGTAACTTTAGGCATGGATCTACAATTATATTAATTGATCAGCAGTCATATAGGCACTTGGAAGCATCTTGAACTGTCCTGACTGCAATAAAAAATATATAAATTCAAGCTATTTTAGCAAAAAGCTGAAAAAGAAGGCACGGGGCATGGAGAGAGCAGAGTTCCTGCTTTACAAACTGATGCTCGAACTTCCACCATATATTTGGATGCTTAGCTGCTCAACTTTCAAGAGCAATTTTTAAATGCAAAATCTGGGAGAGAAGTTAGAATTCAGCTTGCTCTGAGTGAAAAGCATTTATCTGAAAGGAAAATCACATTTTTGAAATGCAGTTTCTGCCTCACAGCTTTCATGTGGCTTAGTATGCAGATCAAACTGAGTAGGTGCTGGATAAACATGATCAGTAAAGGTTCATATCAGACCAATGCACACCAGACTGGTGGCTTCCAGTGTTATCCAGACTGGTTACACCATGCAGAGAGAGGAAAATAGATGAGGCAGTGAACACTGTCACTTTCTTTCAGTGTGTGATCAGGCTGGCTTGGTCAGGTGTTGTAACATAAATACTGAAAAAGTAGAAGAAACTTTTCTTGTCCAAGATTGGTTAAGGAAGGGAGCCATAAGAGGAGGCGAAGTTACAAGGGAGTCTGTGCATACCAACATACCCCAGGCATTTATGTTACTGCACAGCTCCGAACACAAGAATGAGACGTTTCATCAGGGGAAAAAAAAAAAAAAGGAGTCATCAAAAAGCTTAGTGTAGACTTTCAATTTAATTTTAAATTGCAGGGTTTTGTACTAATAATGCTAGTTATTAAAACTTCGTTAAGGTCCTTTAATTTATTTTTATTTTTATTTTTTATTTTTTTTGCCATCCTTCCACCTGATTGCAGACAAACATAGCACAGAAGCTTAATGAGTTTTGCTGGATTACCTACCCAAGTCTAGGTGGAGGACAGGAATCCAGAGTGAATTTGTTTCTGAGAAATTTTTGTACCTTGCCCAAGTGGTGTCTGTCTCCTCAGGACCATCATAAATCCTGTTCTGTCTCAGGGGGATGTGGTGAGCCGTCATGCACTTGCAAGGCACTTTCTGTCCCACCCAGACTAAACATGTTCTGAGTGCCTGGTGCATGCTGGGACATTGATTAATGAGCTGACTGAGGGTTCATCCTCATGGATGGATTTTGGGAAACATGTGGGCTGGGCAACCCTTCACTATGGAGAGCACAACTCCAGTTTTTACCAAGAAGGCTCTTCATCAAACAATCCATTTGCTCCCAGTTACTGTAGGCAGCTATAATACCCATCTGTATCTTGTTGTCTAGTTACGATAATTTCCTCTTCAAAATAGATTTTATTTCAGTCATCCATATATTTGTGGTCTACTGGTTGTGGTTTTCTTTACCTAGACTTTATACATGTAGAACATAAATTCTATCTCAGGTGTGCTATAGGAAACATTTTTCCTTTGCAAGGGCTGCTGCAACTCTAACTTAGATGAACCACCGCCGTATCACTTCATAAGAGAGAAGTCTGTGTTTAATACCTGCTTTTTGTTAACTTCATTTGCAGCACTAGACTGTGTACGTACCTTTAAACTTCAGCTCTGGGTATTGCTTATTTTTTTCTGAGGACCACAGTGTTCACCTGAGGCATCCTTGCAAACTGATTCAAGACATGAGTGATTAAGCAGAAGATACCCTGTCTCTCTACAGGAGCCTGTAAGTAGTGAGCACACACATTCAGAATTTTGTCTAAATAGTTCACCTGATTTAGGGAGATGTCTATCAGCTATATGTTTTTGTTTCCAAAGAAATGGGTTAATTACACTAAATCCATGTTTAAAGCATATTACCTACCTGTATGTCTGAAAATTTTGAGCATATCCAGCTAACCTGAGGCTTGAAATGTTGATGTTTAAATGCTTTATTGTTATCAGCATGACACTAGTTTCAACATCTTTCCCTTCCCTCCACCCTAAAAGTATTCAAATGCATTTTGTTCAAATTTCCTCTCTTTCCCTTAACTTCTGGCTGATTTCAGGAACTTCAAAAGCTATATAACACATGCCACAAAGAAGTCTCATATTCCCTAGGGATGATGTTAACTTGAGTCACCTATGGCATTACAAATCTATCAAGCACTGTGGTGCTGGCTGCATGGGTGGAGTTGGAGGTATTACCTGCTCACAGGGAGCATAAAGCCTCCAGTGGTGCTAAGGGAGACGGCAGAAAGCCACGAGTCTGTCTCTCAGGATACCTGTGAAAGCCTAGCATACAGCTGTGTGCTGGGAGACAGGAAAGTAACTTCATGCATCACACACCTCCAAAATCTGGCTTTCCAATGCACAGCTGTGAAATGAATGCCACCTGTTCCAGCCCATGTCTTCTCATGGTTGTTCCACAGCAGTCTACATGGCACTGTGTAGAGGATTTAAGACTGAGGAAGAGATTTTGTAGTGGATCACAACTTGTTCTGCCTCTTTTTTTTCTTGATTTCACTGCTGGTGCGGGATATTTTTGATGGTTATTTGCAAAAATTCTTGTATAGTATTTGTCATCCCATCCAATCAATGGGATTTGATAAGGGTGTATGTACCACACATACATACATATACTGTACATATATAGGTAGGTATGCAAGCATACAAACTCGCATATGTGTGCAATGATTGTGACAGACAATCTTCTTACATTGCTGTACAACCAAAGGTTTTCCGTACTTCCTTACTTCTCCAACAGAAAGGCTACTCTGGATGTAACGAGTTACTGTCAGTGAAGAAAGAGTTTGGATATGGCTCTTTGCAATTCTTGTTGACAGCAAACACCACTTCAAAGGTGAATTCCCAGTATTATCTTTACAGCTTGTGGGTGTAATCATACTCCTTCATTCCCCTGCCTTTACCTTTGTATTTCAGCAACACATACTCACAAGGAATAAAACTTACAAGTTCAATGGACTCTCTGTAAACGAGTGTTACTTTGAAGTATAAAATGGAACAAAACTTTGAGGATTTGAATGTTCTGTAAGTAACTTTTTTTTTTTATTTTTATTCCTTTTTTTTTTTTTTTTTTTTTTTTTTTTTTTTTTTTTTTTTTTTTTAAAAAAGAGATTTCTTTGTTAACAACAGTATTGCTTGTTTACAGGACTACATCTCTAACCTGAAATGCAGGAAGGGTGGTGATGGCCTCTATCTCTCTGCGTTGCTACAGATGACTTAGCTACTTGTCTGTTCATAACATAATGTAATTGAACCAGAACACTTGGTATTTTAGATTACTTGAATGCATTAGAGAGCAGACGAGCATTTGCTGGCATTCAAAGATTCAGTTACTTTCAAATGTTGGTCAGCCCAACCCCATGTTTGGAAACCTTGAAGGCAGAAGGCCAATGAGAAACAACGGCTATGTCCCAGAGCATTAGTCAACCCACAGGTTGGAATTTGTACACGTAGATCGTCAGCTCTTCATTTAAACAGGAGGCCAAACGCTTCTGCAAGACTGACAAAGAGCAGAAACTTACTCCTTTAAAAAAAAAAAAAAAAAAAGACCTTTTATGAGCAGCTTTTAGAAAGACTAGAAAGCATCTTGACAATTCATTAAAGAAGAATAACTTGTATGAGGAAAGTGTCCATGACGGCAGTTCACCTGATTCTTAAGTGTTAAAATAATAACGATGACAAAAGATTACTCTTAAATTAAATGGGTGGGAGAAATGATTGCCCAGGATGAAATGACACATAACTGAGGCTAATAAGGCCTGAATAATTCTGGTTTGATTCATTAAGCCACTGAACTGAATGTCGGTATGCTTTTTTCTATACTCGGTGTTAAATTCCATTATGAAGTATAGTCTTTTCAAGAAAGGTGTTTTACTTGGAAATTAATGTACAAATCTAGATTGACAGGTGGATGTTTTTGTGAATCAGACCCTGAGCTAAATATTAGACTTTGGTAAAACTAAAGCCAAATGGACACAGCCACTTTCTTTGATTCATAGTTTGATTAGTTTAAGAAGAAAGATTAAAGCAGGGATGAATGGCTGTGTTAATGAAAGCTGATAGGTCTTGGAATGGGCTCAGTTACAATGTTGATCTCAGTGTTTTAAAAATGTAATGTCATTACCCAGGTTCAGTGAGGAAAAGTTTTCTCGTGTACATAAATTTGTTCCCAAACTCTCTTGATTATTAGATTATACTAAAGACTTCAACAGCACTGTGTATAACATAGCATGAGACAGATGAAAAAACAAACAAGCAAGCCTTCTCTGAATTAATTGCAATATTTTTTTTTCCTTCTTCAGACCATTCGCTACCTCATAAATTGCCGGTTAATTTCAATGATTTTATCAGAACTGATTCTGGACCACAAGTAAGGGTTTGTAGGCTGTTTCTCTCTGCCTGTGAGCTTCATAACTTGAAAGTACTTTCTTGGTGACTGGAACCACAGAGGCAGAGCAACCTCAGTGACCATCTCGTGTGACCTCTCTGAAGACACAAGCTAGGCCCCTCCCATGTTACTATGCCCAGGCAGCTCCTACATCTTTAGCAATGTACCCAGTTCTGAAATGTAGCTATGAAGGGTCCACAGAACTACACCTTCTGATTCTTTTAAGTGTTAATAATGATCCTCTTTTAAGATCTATTTCAACTTTTTTTCTTTAGCTTTGGCTTCTAACTCCTGGATGTCCTTTTTTTGCTGAATCAAAAAGCCATGTCGCATCAGTAGCCACTCCCTCATGAAGGTGCTTGATGACAATAGTTAATTATTTCTTCAGTCTTTTTTTGATAAAACAATATAAATAAGCTTCTGGAATGTTCTACTATGAGACAAATTTTCTGACGTTTACAACAGCCTGAGTTTTTTCCTGGTGTTTCTAACTCCCAGTTGCTCAGAGCCTTGGCATCCATGACCCCCATCTTGCTGCTTTTGCAGCTAGACGAGGCAGTGCTTCCAGGGACTTTGTAGCTCAAGTCAGGGGAACAGCTGAAAACCACTCATCTAACTATAATTGATTTTCTTCCGAGAGCAGCTAGGCAACACACTAATGAAAGAGAGAGACAAAATCAGGATGCACTACGTACCATACTCACTGCATATGTGTTCCAGCTGTTGAGGTGGAAACACACTGTCTGCCAAAGTGGCCATACCTGCTTCACAACAGACATCGTTTTGAAAGCTCAAGCTGGGTTAAATAAAAAGCGGGGAGGAATAACTGGAGGTATTTCAGGTCTCCCATTACGTTAGTCCTATGACACTTTCTTTAGATGCATCATTACTCAAGAGTTTAATACCTGAAGTGGAACTCTGTCACATTTGAAGAAGTTTTATTTCATGTTATGTCACCTGTTTCTGCAAGAGCTATGCAACGTGAGTGCCATTAAAACATCAAGGAGAGAGTCTTCTTTCTTTTGAGAATTTCCCCTTTCCGTCTCTTCTGTTCTCCTTGTTGCTTCAAAGATTGCTACAGCTAAAAAATTAAAGTCTGGATCTCTTCTCATTACAGGAGAGTTTGTAAACTCCAACTAGGCATTTCTCAGTTTGCACTTGCATTTATCATCCTTTAAGCTCATTTTTCAGTGCTGCAAAACTATTTTAAACCTTGTTTGGAAGTCTACATTGAATTCTTCTAAATATGACTTAAAATAGCCTTCCTGTAGTCTTTTACGTCAGTCTGACCAGTGTTTGTTATCACCATACAAGACCAAAAAAGAGAGAAAACTGTTGTTTCTAGGAACTTTGTTTCTATGCAAAAAAAATCATGAAACTCCTTAACTGGTATGACTTGGAAATGGTTTCAATCTTCCAAAATTTTATTTTCCTTTGAAAAAAGGTGAGCTAAACAAACAAAAGTTGGAACGAGTGAGATGAAAGAATGTAGATTCACAAATTTCCCCATCTTGCATACCTTTGCAGCGATTAAACAGAAATCCCTTTAGCAACCAACTTACATTTTCACTTTAAAAAATCTTCAGCAAAATATAACCTTGCAGCTGTAAACATATGTCTGAATAATTATTCTGGCTTTATATCAAAAAACCCACCTCTGCCAGAGCAGACAGATTTTAATTTAGCATTCCCCCCAGAGCTCTGGAGGGCAAGGTGGATGATTGAGAGGGCAAGGTGACTTGGCTTCAAGGGCTATCTTTATTTGCATGAATGAGTAACCGTAAAGCACAGAAAATATCTTTAAGTAAATTCTGCCTGTCACTGACAGTGATCTAAATGGAATTACAGTTGCATGAAACTGTCTTTTGATAATATATATATGTATTTTTGTGAGAAATATCTCCCCCTCACATTTTAAAATCATGCAAAAAAGATGTGAGAACAAAACAAGCATTATCAAAGTGCAACCAAGGAACGTGATTTAACGCAGTGACAAACCCTTCAAACAAATGGAATTTTACCACTAAACTGTGCTAGATGGGACGTGTTGCATATACAAGCCTCCCATTTAAAGCCGAAGCAGCCACTGCAGAGCCCACAGCACCTGAGCCTTCTCTGTAGTGGTCTGCTGATGTACCTCTAAGGCGTCCTGGAGAGGCCCTGTCCCAGGTGAGCACCTAGTTCAGCCTATTTTGTTTTTTTTTTTTAAGATTGGGATTTGATGTTGATGAGAAGCCTTCTATGAACAGGAATTAGCGCTGGGATGGTTCAACATGGAGAAGAGGAGTGGGGTTCTTATCAATGTCTATAAATACCTGAAGGGAGAGTGCAAAGAAGACAGAGCCAGGCTCTTTTCATTGCCAGGACAAGAGGCAATGGGCACAAACTGGAATACAAGAGGTTCCCTCTGAATGTCAGGAAACATTTCTTTACTGTGTGGGTAACAGCACTGGCACGGGTTGGCCGCAGAGGTTGTGGAGTCTCCCTCCTTGGAGACCTTCAAAAGCTGCATGGACATGGTCCTGGGTGGCCCTGCCTGAGCAGGGGGTTGGGCTGGATGACCTCCAGAAATCCCTTCTCACCTGAATCAATCCGTGATTATAGGGATATTCACTCATTCAGGCCATTTCTTTATTCCAATGAAGGTTATGAGCATTTCCATTTACTATACCAGCATGCAAATTTTGCAATGGAAAAAAAACAAAAACAGAAACAAAAGCTATCTGTAAATCTGGCCTACTCCAAGACAATGCAGGAGAGTCTGCATTACAAGAAGCCAGCCCAGATCCTATTGACTCAAGTCCTGTGCTTGGACTATGGAACTATGTCCATGTCATGCCTCCCAGGCTGTAAGGCTGGCTGGGATATATATAAAAAAAAAGGTTGAGCTGCATTGTTCTGAAATAGATTGTTATGCACGTCTGCAACTTGTGTGAGTGGTTATTCCACTACAGCTCCATAGTTAGTCGTGTAAATTCTCTCTAATCCAGATAAATCCATTCGTAGCAAGTATGGTAGTACTATCACACTGATTTATTATTATTTGTTTATTGCTCTGGTAAAAATCTAGTTTTTGCAGGGAGAATTCTAGCACTGAAAAGTTTTGCTAGTGAGCAGATCCCCAGAATGTGACATCCTTCGGTGCATGATTAAATTATGATTGAAATTCTTCTCTCCCTCAGTGTATAACCAGCATTGGCTGAGAACTTAAAGGAGAGTGATGGTTTTGCCATTTGGTGTTTGAGAGCTGTAAGAGAAAGGAAGAGAGAGGTCTTCTTGTGATCCTGGATATTTGCTGTGGAGACTGACACGTGGGAACTAACACAATCTACCTCAATGCAGATGAGGAGGAACACTGGGACTCCTAATGCACAGACACCCTCATCTCTACTTGCTGCCTCCTCAGATGTTTTGCAACTGCTTTTGGAGGAGGAGGAAAAGCCTGATGATTGGAGATGGTCTCAGAGCCCTTTCCAGCATCCCTGGTGAAGCCACCAAACACAACTTGACATCCATAGTGCAATTAGTTTCTGCAGAAACACAGAAGTCAGCTAGAAGGGTGACGGGCTGGCAAGAGTGGAGAAACAACCCAGTATTTAGAACCAGATATGATTATGATAATCATTAAAGGCCAATTCCCAGAAAAAATATGCATAGTTAGCATTTATCACCACAGGAATTAGTAAGACTAGGATCTACAGTTACTAATAGCTGTAACCTTGTAGGTATCTTGCAATAAGATTTGTTAGCGTGGCGGTCTCACTTTGACTGGAATAATTTTTTTTTGTGTGACAGTTCCTGGTTTCTCTTTGTTTGGTCTGCTGTATTTAATAGCTACCTAATTCCGCTAGATTAATAAAAGGAAGATGTATTTAAAATCTAAAATCATTCCTATTCAAAGCCTCTGCATTTTCACAATTTTGCCACGCTCCATCACGGTTTAGGGTCATTTCAATGTTATTCTTCTCAGCTCTATGAAATGTCACTCACAATGGGAGAACACTAGGGAATACTGCTAAGGACTTGTCTACATGGGGAAATTTACTGGCAGAATGATGCTGGTATAATATGAAAGTGGTATTTCATTGGCATTCACCATGTCACTACTGATCCAGGATATTTAAATGACATGGTAACTTTGAAAAACCTCTATTTGATTATGTTACAGAAAGCAATTGCATTTTTCTTTTGTGTGCACCTATTAAAATAAAAATGATTTTTTTTACAGGGTGTTTACTGAGTTAAGTGGAAGTGCAGCAAGCAAAGTTAATTATAAAGGACACAAGATTCTGAAAATATACGAGTGGGAAGAGGAAGAACAGAAAAAGAGTTAGTCCAATTTCCAGTGGTGAGGAAAAGCTAACAAAGATGAAATGAAGCAGAGCTAAGTTTTCAGTATTTCTTTGTATTTCACAAAGGATTAAGGGAGATGGCTGAAACAATTAATGCTACTAAATAACACCTGAGGATTCAGGCCAGAATAAAAAAGAAAACATTACTATTTATATGAGAACTGAGACATTTCACATCAGCTGGACGTGACAGGGCTGAATGTGGATAGCTTGGGGAACTGGTTGAAGCAGTGGGGGTCTAGAAGTGCTTTGGCAAAGGGTGTGTGCAGCTCTGGAAGAGTGGGTGAGGACAGCTCGGTGGTCTGTCTTCTCTTAAAAATAAAAGAAGGGGGCATCCCAGGAATTACAGACTCATTTTAACTTAATTCTTGGACATAGATGGTAATGCATCAGCAATTTGTAATTAAAAAAAAAAAAAAATGCCCAGCAGCAAGTAATGGCCTCATCAAGAACAAAATATATCAAGCCAAGGTAATTGACTTATGGGTAACAGACAAAAAGGATGAAGGAAGAATGGTGTGCAGCATAGATCTTTATTCCTAGTAGATTTTTGCACTGTCTCACATGACAGTCTCATGAGCAAATAAGGAGAACACAGCCTACTGTCAACGGGTGGGTGGCTGGCTGGAGAACTGGCCAAAGAGCAGCAGGCAAATGTTCGTTGTCAGGCTGCAAGGCTGCACTGAGTGCACCTCTGCTGTGGTTTGGGCAGTCTCGGACAGGCTTAATGAAATACCAGACTGGAAATACTTCACGTGTGTTGGTTGGCAGGGCTAGAATTCAGAATTATATTGAAGATTTGAGGAACTTATCTGCAAAAATGGGATAGACTTTGATAAAAGCAAGCTCCTACACTACGGTAGCATAACTGACTGCAAAAATGCAAGAAAGGGAACAACTGTCTAGGGAGCAGTTCAGCAGGAAAAGAGTTGGAGGTTACAATGATGAATGTACATCCACAGCCTTACATAAGAATAATTAAAACTAAGTAGTAGATGTTAGCATGCACTTACTCAAATAGCATGGTGCTTGGCACTGGAGACCAGTTTTAGGTACCGTATTTCAAGGAGGTGAGGGTTGCTCAGAGCGGCTGGGGAAGGGCAGCAGGAGCAGTCACCAGCAAATATGAATTCTGGAGGAAAAATTTCAGGGCTGGCTTTGTTTAAGCTGAAGAAGAAGAAGAAAAAAAGTAAGGGTGTAAGCCAGTTTCAACGCACACTAAGTGTAAATGGAAGGTGTTTAGGTGATCTGTGTGTCCTTTTGAGGTCAGATGGGAAGTAATGGAGATGTAGGTTAGGCACTGGGAAGAGCAGCTGAGCACTGGGGCAGGATCAATGGTGAGGAATCAGATGTTGGACTGTGAGACCTCTAGATCTATCATCGTCCATTCACAATGTGATAAATGAATATGCTGAGAGTAATAAACAATAACTGCCGTACCTGCTTTGCACCAATTTCAAACATTTTCAATTTCTCTATGAAACAGGAATAATCTCAAGGATCTGTTGCAATTTTTAGCACCTTCATTTTGAAAAGTCCTGATTTTTTTTTTTTTTTGGAACTTTTTGCTTTACCTAAATGGATAACACACCAAAGCATGAATTGAATGAAGTTGTAACATTTTAATAGAAATCACTAGTGTTTCCTACTTAGCTGGGATTGAAACTTCTCTTGCTAGATCAAACTATCCTCTGTGTGTGCATTTTAATAAAGGAGTTTAAAATTGTTTTATTAATCCCCAAAATAGCTTAATTAAGTATTTCTAGGCTAACAGAAGAAAATTGAAAGTACCTGTTCTCAGTCACACATCATGTGTTTATTTTATTATACTGGCCTCTTGAATTTGTGCTTTTATGTGACATTTTAAAATGTCAATTTGCCATTAAGATAATAACTAAAATATGCATTCATGTTCTGACCATGTGACTATGCAACACAGTAAGTAAATATTTGTATTTAAATGAAATTCAAATAAACACAAAGCAAAATTTTTATATTCCAAATTACATTCTTACATAAAAATGCTGATTTTTAAAAGGAAATTTCACTGAACTGACTATGGTTTCACCTGCAGCTATTTGCAGCCAAAACAACCTCTTCCTAAGCAATAAATTTACTGACTATTTCTGCTTCTAGTGGAGGTGAGTCATATGTATTCAGAGTTAGACTTTTGTACATTTTAATAACAAAAACTGCATTTTAAACATATCCTTTGTATTCTTGCATTGATCAACT
The DNA here is from genome assembly GCA_013399475.1 of Chauna torquata. Lineage (NCBI taxonomy): Eukaryota > Metazoa > Chordata > Aves > Anseriformes > Anhimidae > Chauna > Chauna torquata. The sequence continues at coordinate 187,220 of VXAL01013309.1, read as the reverse complement.
GGATATATATCGTACTTTGCAAGCATTAAATGACTGTTTTCATTTATTTTGTAGCTTCCTGGAATTGCTGAATACCCATTTGTACCAACTGTTTTATTTCAATGTTCATACTGATTAATAAGCTTATTCTTAAATTACAGACTGGGCACAATTTCACAAATGAAGAACACACATGCTATATTAAATTCAGCTGTATATTTTTTCCATATCTGCGTGTATGTATGTATGTATTCATTTGCAAATACTTGAGAAAAGATTGCTCTTTCTAGCAGTTATATCAGAAACAGCAAAAACAGAAGAAAAAGTTTCTGCTGGGAGCAGAAGATGGACCCTGGATCCTGCAGTTAAGTCTTACTCACTGGAAAATATCTCAGTACCCTGTCTGTGGTGGGAAGTGCTTCCCAAAAAAATACAGATGTTCAGCATTCAGTAAGAACATATTTTCTTGCACTACCAGCTCTTGCTGGTTGGGTTTGCCAAGGAAATTGAGAGTTGAGATGATGATGGGATCTGTTAGAAGGAGAGAAGAAGGCTGCCTGGGTGCCTGGGACAGCACTAGGAAACACCTTTCTTGTTTGCTAGCAAGGTCTATGTTCCCGCATCACCAGTCCTGAATGAGAAAGAGTAAAGTACAGCCAGGAGCACTATTTCTTTGAAGCTGGTTTCTGAGTTGCCTTATCAGGGAACGTGCCAATTGCTTGCATTGAATGTTAGCATGTGTAATACTGATTAATTCCACTGAGGACCTTGTCCAGGAGTCCTGACACAAGCCACCTCCCTACTGACTTGAGGGAGCACAGTGTGCAGGATCAAGTCTGGAGTATGGGCTGAGTAACACTGGTTTTCCCTGGTCTCTCAGTGAAACGTCATTGAAGTTTAATACAACTATTGCAAGTAAAAAGATAATTCTGCAGTTACTGTACACAGAATAATTTGTTTCAAAATTGGAGCTGTCTGACTAACTTCAAGTGGATTGGTCTTCTTAAAAAGAAAAAAAGTCCAATATTCTGCTTCTTTTGCAGTTTAGGGCTCTGCTCAAAGGCATGGCAAGCAATCCTTGCCATGAGACCTCTCTGGACCTCTGGCTTTCTATTCCATTTGAGTCCTTCAGTGGAAACCCTTAGGACACACATTTTGCACTCTCTCAATCACCGGGTCTCAGGAAAAACATTATGTAGACAATGTCTGGAACTATGTTAGCAGAAATATGCAAAAATTATGTGATTCAGCTTGTTTGGGGGAGGAAAGATACTGAAAAGTTACTGAGCAGTGGTGATACAGGGTGATAACTTAGTGAAATTGATGCATTTTTTCCATAAAGGATAATTAATAGCACCACTGTATACTGATTCTTATTTTTCTCATAGTTGCTGATGGATTATACTTTGAAGGGTTGCAGGCGTTTAAACAATGTGGATTAACATTACACATCACTGAAATCTAGGCTTTAGATAAGATGGACTGGTAAAAATCTGCTAAGTAAATGTAATAATCGTTGCTATTGTTATTATTGCTAGCAGCTAGATCTGTACTTAACTATTCCAAACTTCGATATTGAATTTGACTGTAAGCAACCACTTATATTCTCACCTTATATTCTCTCTTATATTTGGCCATTTCAAGGAAGAGATGTAATACTTATTATATATGTTTCTTTTGGCTTAAAGTTTTTGTTTTTTTGTTTATAAAGAATACTGTACACAACTATTTGCCAAGCTTTTTCTGAAGGTTTAAATAACAAATGAAGAATGACAATTATTTCCCAGGAGTACTTTTTTCTTCTAAAAGGCTAAAGGGGCTTATAACACAATCCCTGCTGGGCAAAATCACACGTTTTCTTTATGTGCTATTGCACGTATCACAGGGGCAATGGCAGTCTGTCAGTGCCAAGAGTTGCTGTCCAGCTGGGAGCTTCAACATCTTGTAAGGGTAAGGGACTGCAACGTCCTGCAAGGTCTGGAGGAAAGATCTGTGACTTGATCTTCATCGTTCATACTGTATCATGATGGAATCATGGAATAATTCAGGCTGAAAGGGACCTCTGGAGATCACTTAGCCCTGTCCCCTGGTTGAAGCAGGGCCAGCTCCTCATACTGGGAACCCAGACTTGGACGAAGGACCTGGACTGAGCAGAGGAGGGTGCAATGCTGTGTTTGCCTTGCCTCATTCTGTAGGTACAGGTCTTTTACTGTTTACTTATTTCACAGAAAAAAGAGGGCAAGAGTCTACTGGGATACAAAAAAAAAAAAGATTGGTCAGAGATTACAGACAGTTTAACTGCACAAGGAAGATTTCCGCTATTCATCCACCTAAAAATATATGAGACCGCAACCTATCTTAAAGCAAACTCAAGAGCGAGGCCATCTGCCCAGCATATCTCTTCCTCTGACATCAGGTTATTCAGCCAACTGGCAGTGTGTTTTGGCAATGCACCACTGAGGTCCCTTACTCGCGTAAGGAGCATATTCCCCCTTGCACATCCAAAGACCACATTGCCCTCTGTTGCAGTACCACTGCTGTGAGACACTCATCTCCAGTGGCTCTAACTCCTTTTCCGAAGCACCGTTGTCCCAGGCAGAGCCTGGTCTCCATTCCCCCGTGTACCTGAATACAGGGTAGTGTACCATTCAGCTGTCTTAAAATGCATTTTGCTGGCTTGCAACAATTCATCCAGGCAATTCATGTCACTCTGTAACAATAAGCTGCTCTCCTTGTTTACCACTCCACCAATCTTTATGTCATCGGTGAGTTTTACAAGATTTCATTTTATCAGCTGGATTGTTGATAAAAATTGAAATGGGCTCCTGCCTGCCAGCCCTCTCTTGTGACAGGGATCCTCGGTCCTATTTCCCCACAAACGCTGGCGTTTAAGCCGTGTTATTAAGACCTGACACCCTCTCCACTTGTCGCAGCTTCTTTAAAGCAAAGGCAAAGCAAAGCTGTTTGGATTCTGAACCGCGAACAGGAGGTAGCCCAAAGTTACAGAAACAAATATTTTTTAAGCTGCAGAACTGGGAATCGCCCTCTGCTGCATTCACCTGTGCTCAGTGTTCTGCCTGGCTCCTTTTATGTCTGGTAGTATCCCTAAAGCTGTACAGTAAACTCCTTTTAATGATGGCTTGAAGTGTTTGATATCATCTAATGTTTTATGAGAAACACCCGGGCCAGAATACAAGCCTTGGCAGGTTAAAAAAAAAAAAAAGAAAAAAAAGAAAAGGAGCTTTCAAGTTCAGTTTTTGAGATTGCTTTGGAAACATTTCTCTTAGAGATGCACACTGTGGCTGTAAGGTTTTGAAACCACAGCATCTAGCTTCAAGGGACTCTTGATGTTTGCCACCCTCATCGCTGTCTAAACCATCTCTTCTGGTCTCTCTGTAATGCTGCGGAGGCAGGAATACAGAGCATTTTTGTTCCCAGGAGCAGACCAAGGCTTACTTGGTGTAGTGCCTGTGGCACAGGAGTGCCCCGCAGGGACCGGCTGGATCCCCTGCCCGTACCGGGAGGCAGGGCACGCTGCTCGGGCTCTCGCACAGACGGGAACGGAGCAGCCGTGATTTCAACTGGGGCACTACCTGCCGGCTGAAGGAGGCACCTCTCTGCGGAGAAACAGCCCGCGGTTGGATTACAATAAAACTGCAGATGTTACCGAGTGCGTCCCCCTGGCTGAGGGGCAGGATCCTGCCGCCTGTGGCTTGCACTGCGTGAGCTTTGCCTTCCTCCTCTGAGGAGCCGAGGCGATTACGTTTCTCCACATCTTTCTCCTGAATAGGTTGGAGATAGCGCCCATCCTCGCGTCCTCAGCAGCCACCACCAGCACTCCTGGTCCAGGGGCGTCCCTAGAGGGATGGAGCGGCACGCGGTGCTGAGCGTGAGTGCAGGGTGCTGGCACGCCTCGCGGGACGGGTGTGCGCTGCCAGGGGGTTCAGCCCCGCGGCTCTGCTCTGTGCCGCCAGCGCGTGCGGCCGTAACGCAGAGCTAGCTTGGTTTATGGGGTCTCAGTGACGAGCTGCGTTTGGTCCGAAATGTAAATTCAGGAAATGGGGAGGGGGGAAATAATACACATACACACACATATATATATGTACATATATATG
>VXAL01013309.1:155129-178373 GCA_013399475.1 Chauna torquata | reverse complement strand
TTTCTTTTTTTTTTTTTTTTGGCTAATTAAATTACACCCACCTCTGTAATTCCAAGATGTGTGTTAAGGAGTGTAATTAAATGAAAGCTCAAGTCACTAATTAGAACAATTCTTGAAGGGATACATTCTCCCAGTGACACTTGTGTAACCTCCATATATATGGATGTGAATGATACGCATCTTGGCATTGCAAAATATGCGGTAACCCTTATGCAATGTTTTGCATAACAAAAAAAAAGAAAAAAAGGAAGCAAATTTCTGAGGTCAATCTGCTTTCACTGCAGTGCTCCAGTGCTCTTTGCTGAAAGGCTTCGTTTGGCTGTATATATTCTGAGCCACGCCAGCAGGGAGACAGCCATTGATGTGCGGGTTGAGGGTTAATGTTGTTAGTGTGGGAAACCTTGACATGAAGTTCTGTGATGTGCCTGGGAGGACAGAGGGGATGGATTTAGTGCAAAGCTCCCAAGTCCTGCTTGACTGAGACACGTGTGAGGCGGAGCGCTGAGCACCCCGTCCCCACAGCGCGTAGGGGACACGGCTCCTGTCCACATCCTTCTGCGTGCACGTGGCCTCAGGAGCTGAACAAATGCAAAAGGAGAAGCAGGATCTGGTCTGTAGCTCCCTCATGAAACTTTAGGGCATGTCTGGTAATGCTATTCCCGAAACGACACAAGGAAACTTTGACAGTCAAATGAGGTAGAAATATCTGTGGGTGAGCACAGACCAGACGCTGACCTGACAGTCCCAGACACCCTGGCAGAGGCGGTGGTGACACATTGTGAAACTCGGCTTGCAGGCAGGGGATCTTGGCTGCACTCCTCTTGCGGGAGCACTGCGACCACGTTTGGAGTGACAAAGCGCGTCTCTCTGCCCTCGCTTTCCTCCAGCAGCATGCCAGGAATAGCTCTGCAGGGACCGGAGCAGGGGAAAGCTGATTGCACCTTTTGATTGATGGTGCCTTGCAGATTTAGAGAGATTTCATAGAGGAGCCTGATTTACTTATGCATCAGTTCTGGGCCCAGAGCAAAACCCTGGATTCAGATGCCTCCAGCTTTTAGGAAATTTGAAAGGGAATCTGAATTTTCACCTATAAGTTGTGTTGAGCCAATTCTTCTTTTAACAGTGAGTCTACTTCCTGCTCTTGTTTTCTGCTCCCTAAGGCCGCTTCTTGGCAAACTGTCTCCAGAGTCATTCAGGATGCTGAAGCCATCGATCACGGTATAAATCCTACATGACTGAGGATGTTTCTGTACTGCGCTTTGCATGCTGCTCAGGGAGCTGTGCCCCCCAGTTGCTGCAGAATTGCCCTGGACAAGGAAGCAGGCTTTATCCATGGATGGAGTCTTTTACCTACAAGAGCAAACAGTTAACATTAATAAGTCCTGGAGGGGGCTGTGGCTGCAATTATTTTCTGGATTTGTTATTTATAAAAGTTTCTGTGTCCATGCCTTCTCTTTACTGTAAAATGCTGGGTGATTTCAAATGCCACAAAGTAGAGAGACTTTGTAATAGCAAAAAGCCCAACACAGTCCTTAAAATGGACAATTACATGCAAACACACAAAACTACATGTAGAATTATATATTTAAGTACATAGATTAAAAATATTGAAGAAAGTTGCATCATTTACAGATATATTTTATATCCCATTATTGAAATTAACCCTCTTATACCTAACAATTACTGTAATGGGCTGACTGAAACACTTTTTTTTGTTCAATGCGGGCATGGAACCAAGAGCAGAAAACGATGTCTGAAAAATAATGGTAAAAAGTGATAAAACAAAGGGTTGAAATGCGCAGTGTTTGCACTCTTAGCTATCACAGCTGCTACTTTTACCCAGCATAATAAACCCAAGCCTTAACAGTATTAATAGCAACACTCCTGCAGTAATAGGTATAACTGGACACCAGTGCTTTTACCAAATTCTCCCAACATGAATATAATGAGGCTAGATTGCAAACACTTTATCTATGGCTGCTTTAGGGCTGGTAAGATATCTTACCTACTCACCATATATATTTTCTCTCTTTAGTACTGTGTTTTTTTCACTTTCCTTGCCAAACCTGCAAATGCGTCAATTGCGCATTGTTTTCCTTGTCCCAGTTATCTGAACTTTTTGATGTCTGTTCGCACCTGCAACTCTAAGACGTGGGGGAAGAGACCACTCTTTCAAGCATATCTATCCTGCTAGAAGCAAGAACTACTGGAAACTTTTAAAGAGAAGTTTTATATCAGTTTTTCAAACAAAATTTATTGAATTTAGTGACCTACTTTTCTCCAAAGTTGCTGAAAATCCACATTTGAAGCTGATGGAAATCATGGTCGCTCAGAGACCTTAGATAAGCAGCCAAAATGTAACATGGGCTAAAATTCTTACAGTCTTATTAAGGAGATGCTAGCTTATTCCCAAATTCAAATTTCTGTGAGCTAAAGCAAAGTCTGAGAAAGAAACTTGGTTTAATTCAGTTTCAGGAGAAAACTTGGAAGACCAATAGAAAAGCTACCTCCAGTGAGATGGGAGATAATCACTGCCTGGGTAAAGATTTCACCCTTCAGAGGTTACTGACAGACCACTGCTAGAAGAAAAATGCTTTCTTAGAAAATATATCTTGAAATCCAAACCCTTCATCTGCAGTATCTGATGGCCCAGATCTGGGAGGCCCGGGCATGGGCTGGGATGTGACTGTTCCAGGGCTACAAAAGCACAGAAGAAGAGGACAGTTCCTGCCCCGAACCACAATGTATAGAACAAGGGGCAGGAGACACAGAGGTAAAAATTGATGTAAGACTGCAGGAAGAAATGCTAGTCATCAAGAAAAACGGTGGTGCCAGGAAAGGTGAAGAAATTCAGGTTTTGTGATGCTGTATTTGAAATGGAGATGAAAGAATGAAAATAAAGCCCTCTGGTTTGGACCATACAGAGCTTCCCTTTCACCTTCTGCATCAGGTCTGCCTCCCCAAATGGCATCTGCGTCTCTTTCCAGTCAAGCTATTTAGAGATTTAAAAGTGAAGGTAACAAAATCATAGCAGGCTCATCGCTGTTCCTTGGAAACCAAGGAACCTCGGATCTGGGCAGTGTTGAGAAAGGATTACATGTCATTTGTCTATGGATGTCGCTTGAGGGAACACCTAAGGATAATGTTGCCAAGGAACAAGAAGATAGCTAAGGAAAAAGGCTTTGGGAAATTTGGCCAGTGGGAGGAGCAGCAGTAGGATGGAGGAAAAAGGCAAGCCACAAATGTGGGGGATGCAGACTGAAGTCATGAGAGTAGGGCACAGGCTCTCTGAAAGTCTTGGCAGGAAAGAGATGGGGATTAATCACTCGCATTAAAGGAACTGGATAGATCAAAGAGGTTGAGAATAAAGAAGGGATCTTGTAAATGTAGATGTTGCAAGAATACTTGAGGTAAGGAGGGGGGCACTCCACTACGCCATGAAATGCTCCTTTTCCAAATCCATGTGCCTTCACACGACTTATTTACACATTTTCTAGAGTCTCTTCTAAGAGCAAAATCTTACACAGCTAGATACAGATTTTTTTTAAGCAAGACGGGCCTAATTTCTCCCATGCCATTTACTCCCGCCCACACTATGCAGTTGTAGCTGAAACCACTGGGAAAGGAAGGCTGGCTGGGGCTTCCAGCTCTGGAGTACGGAGGTCCTGATCAGGCTTCTTTATTTGAAAGCTGAGCTCAAGGACCTCCATTTTGTCTTCTCTTTTTCCATCTTTCCTTCCCTGGGTTCATGTACTGCTTTTAAAACTTAACAGTAGAAAGTTTTTAAACATTTGATATGGCATCAAGGGAAGAATAGCTCTGTTGATGGAAACAGTGAGAGAATTTTATCTTTTTCTTTTCTTTTCTTTTCTTTCCTTTTTTTTTTTTTTTTCTTTCTGGACTGAAAATATAATAAAAGCAGAGCCATGGTGCCATGCACTGTTATTCAGCATGTTTTCTGCTGTAAGCTGACAAGTGTGGGGTGGGGGGTGAGGATGGAGTTTCAGCTAATTCCATGAAACTATGCTGATTATCTGAGGTGTCAGATGTATATGTGTCAAGGAGCATTTGAGTCTTCGCTTCTTGTCAGATCATTTTTTAAATCAGGGTGCCTGGGGCCCTTCACATCAGCAAAAACAGGATATAATCCTTCCCCCCTTGAAGATGATTATCAGTTTTAGAAGAAGTACATTTCTATACTTTCAGAAGTCTGCTTGAAATGTAACCAGGCAACTCATTTGGGGAAGGAGACAAATGTCAGCCCAAACTCAAGGCTGAACTGCAATGCAGGCTTTATAAATTCTGTCTTTGAAAGTAAAGACAGTGGGTCAGCTTTTGCTGCCAGGGAACTGGTGCAAACTAGATTCACTGCTTACATTTACAGCACACAAAAGGTAGTAGAAATACCTACACTGCCTGGGAAAGGCAGAGGTTAAAGGAGTAGGTGGCCTACTTTAGCTAATATTTCCTTGTAGGTTTCTGCTAGCTGCGTTTTTGGTGTATTACGCTTTCCTGCCTCTCGGATGTATGACTTAGAGATGCCCGTAGTTCCAGGTGGCCAAATTAAGAGGACACCTGCATGTGGAAGGCATAAATTCCACGTGACGTTAAAGGTCCCATTCTTAATTGTGCTGAGGCCCTGCTATGTACTTTTGAAGCCCACGTTAGGCATCCAAACCATACAAGGTACCCATACAAGGACATTGCTTCTTGTTCTGCCCACTTAAAAACTCCTCGTGCAGGTGGGCTTCTCCATTACTGCCCGCTCAGGCAGACCTGAGATCCCTCTGCAAATGGGTGGAAGCGCGCATGCTGCAGTTTGGAAACGGTCTGCGCTCCTTTCCTATGGGTAAAGGGCTATGCACAGATGCAAGCTCTCACTGAAGAAGATGTAGCACGCTACCTGTTGTAGAGACAGACTGGTGGCTTGTGCTGTCTGCAAAGAGCGTTATATCCTTGCTTTGATTCATCCGTGAATTTGCCCAAAGGTGACTCTTAGCAGTTTGTTTTCTTCTTAAAAACCTTCTGCATGATGAAGTAGTATTTTAGATTCTTCTTCATCTGCCTGGAGCCAGTTCCCTCAAGTTAATAAAATCTACCTAGGAATAGGTATCTTTGAAACATCAAGTCTGCAGCATCTCGTGCTTGTGCCCGTCCTAACTCAGCCCACGCAGGGCTGGGGGAGAGCGGGGCATTGCTCTGCTGCTGACGAACCGAGGTGCCGCTCCAAACCTTGTCCTACCCTGTGACCTAACCGAGTGTGACAGGGCACTGCCGCTGTTCTTAAAAACAGGGAGCTGCACTGAAAGCATCTGTTGTGTGAGTTGCCAGGCAGGTTGTCGTTTTGGTTATGTCCCTGCCTGCTACCCGAAGCCTCGGGTGTTTGGATGCAGCGGGACTTCTGCCACAGCCACCACTTGCTCCTGCACCTTTGAGGAGGCCTGAGCTCCCTGAAGGAGGTTGTGTTTGAAGGAGGAGGTGAACCCGTGTGGCAAGCCCCGTGCGCTGCCCACGCGCCGTCAGGAGGAGCGCGAGGGGCAAGGCTCCTCTCGGCAGCCTGAGTCCCTCCACGCCGCAGGGGTTTGTCACAACTTGCTTTGTACTGCAGCTTCTTTTTCTCTACCTTGCCTTGCATCTTCACTATGTCTTTGTAAGGAAAACTGTCAGCTTTTCTTTTAAATGCTTTTGAGTACTGAAGACCATCCCCTGTTTTAAGGGTTTTTGCTTGTTAGAGCAACTGCTTTCCTACTTACATTTTCTGCTCCCTCAAGGTCTCCTATTTACAGACAATCTGTCTCTGGAATGATTCAGGATGCTGAAGCAGTTGTTCACTGCATAAATCTTCACAGGCTTCACAGGATATGCAGCAAACATGCATGAGTTTAAAGCGGCTTTGTCCTGGCACTGCAGATTATTCCTTATTAAAAAATCAGTGTTTAGAAAACATTAGATCTCTTCATTTGGGAACTGGAGGAAAGCACCAAAACTGGTTGTTTAAAATACGGTGTTTTCTGAATTTATTCTTAATGCTGCTCGCCAGACTGACAGTCTCGGAGATGGCTATCTTTTGTATCTCCACAGAACAGGCACTATGCTGGCAATGAAATTTCGAATTTTCCCACAGCAGTGCAGCCTGCAGCCTGGTCAGCGGGGGTGTGCCCAGAGCAGGGTTAAAGGCAGCGCGGTGAGGGCCCGCAGCTCTCTCAGCCCGTCCTGAAGCAGGACAGCCAGAAAGCACAACGGGGCAGGCTGTGCCTCGCAGCTGCAATCATTCCCCCCGTGGTCGCTGAAATGCATGGCTTCTCTTCTTTGTCACAAGACTCCTTCACTACCTGCCTGGTCTCTCATCGCTCTATCTGGTGGGAATTTCAACCATTATATGAAATATTTTGTGAAAATGAAGTGGGTGCTAAAATTGCTGGCTGTTTTTACAATGGTTATTGAAAAGACACCCAGGCTACCTTTGAATGTGTGACCCAGAGGTAAAGATCTCTTATCACTTCAGGTAGCTGCACAAAAAGAAAGGAATCTCATTAAATAGTTCGTCAAACAGAGAAGACTCAAATCCCGCAGTATGGAAAAAACTATGGAAATGTTTCGCACAGCCACACACCCTTTAACACTGATTTATTGCATTTAACTCTGCCAGGGTCATTCATGAACGTGCCCTTGTGTAACATCTCTGATGGCTAATAAGCCCCAAGGAGACTCCATACTCTTTCCCTCGGAGGAGTGGAAGAAAAATCTCTGTCCACTAAAGGGAAAATACAATGATCAGAGGTGGGCAAAAGCACTGTGGATGACTTCTGCTTTGTGTGCCTGCTCTAAGCACCATTTAAATGGTGTAAAATAATCTGTGCTAGTTCATTTAGCAGCAGGAAAATGGAGAAAAACACATACAATCTTAAATGTTTACAAGAACTAGCCGAAAATAGCTTACAAAGATGCTGAAAAGAATATGATGGCTTTAAAGGCAGCATTTACTTGTTTGGTAAATGGAAAGTAGCTGTCAGCTTGGACTTCTCAAATGAATTTCCTAACATGAAAACTGTTATTATTACCTATAATTTTAAATCGGTGTTGATCACTTAAGACTGTCAATCAATTGTTAAAAAAAAGTGGAATTCTTTTTCAGAGCCCAAATATTTCTGCTATACTATTGTAGATGTCTCAGCTTTTATTAATCAATAAAGAAACACAAAAGAAAAAACATCAACAGAAGGGGTTTTCAGATATCATAGCTTTCAGGAAAAACGGAATATAGGAATATTAATGACTCAGGAGAGATTAAACAAAGGAGATCCAAAGATCCTTGTTTACAAAAATATTCCTAATTTTTTTGGAATTTTTTATTACAGGGAATAATATTGTTAAAATTGGCATTTTTTTGTCACCCATTACTTCGGCAAATAGTTTTAGTGGGTCACAGTTTCTGACTCCAGTTCGGGTGAGAGAACCACACAGAACAGGGAGGATGGTGCCGCACGAGGGGGTGCCACCGTTTAAGTCCCCTGCGCCGTGCCCGGACGCAGCTGGCAGGCAGCGCGTCCCCCTCCAGCCAGCACACACGGGGCTCCCGGCTATGGGACTGGGATGCTGGGGCAGGCGATGGAGAACAAGCACACGTCCTGACTCGCACTGCAGAGTGAAATATCCCACCTCCCCTGCAGGCTCCCAGGGGTGGCACTGGGACTCTGATGTCCCTCGGTGCTGTCCCTGTGCTGGGGGAAAGCCGCTGTGGCGGCAGCGGCAGTGCAGGGCGACGTGCTGCAGCAGGGAACCAGAGCACAAGCTGATTTCAATACCCCCTCTGATACTGTAATGTATTTATAATTTAAATGATGACCCCTGGGGAACAAGTACTGTGTCTCTTTGTACAGCATTCAACATGTTAATGCATTCAATAAATAATAGGTACATTTACAGAAATAAATGGCTACTTGTTTTGGATACACTTTGTCCTCAGGTTAGGGATATTTTATCAATACGATTTTTCTTTGCGCAACGAATTGTTTGTCATGGAGCCATAAAATGCAGCTGGGGGTCCACTTCATCCCAGCACCTGGTACCTACATATGTGTTGGTTCCTGGTTCTTCTGATTCATCTTCTTGAGCCCCTGCCCACCAGCCGTTTTCTGTTCAGCACCAGTGGCTTTGTCCCTGCTTGTGTATCCTCTGGGCACAGTGAGTACCCCGAAATGTAGAGGTGAGAAAATCCCAACAGCAGAAAAGCTGCGATGGAGAGACTTCAAGTCCAAAGTTTAGTCAGCCAGGTCTGCTCAGCCTGGAAATCTCAGGAGATTCTTCGTGGTGCAATATACGGGCAAACTGACAAAGCCTCCCAAAAAACCCAGCCTTTTCTTCTGGGAAATTACAACTTCTTTATCTGCCCAGGGGATTAAGGAATGTACGAAACAGAAAAATCTTAGTGCAGCAGATGTGATGCTTTGAGACAAGAGAATGCTGCTAACCGTAAGGAAAAGCCAGTGCTACGCGTGCACCAATAGACATTTGTGGGTGGGGGGCGGTGAGGCGGAGAGAGAGAGAGTGAAATGCAAAAACGCAATTAATTCCAGTAACCTCCGCATGCCTGTCCCCAGGCGACATAGCGAGGAACATGCTACAGAACAGAACGCTGTAGCATTTCTTGTGCGCTTGCTCTGCCCACGCACACGCGCTCGTGCGTGTGCCCCGGCGCAGCAGCGTGTGGCTCCTCACCCTCCTGAGGGCTCTTGCAACCTCTCCCCAGCGCACGCGGAGGCTCACGGCACAGACGCTCGTTTTCCACGTCACGTCACCCGTGGCTCTTGCTTTCTGTCTCCCCTGCAAGGCCACCTGCTGCACTCCCTTCTCTTAGCAGCTCGCTTCTTTTCTGTCTCTCTGTGCCGGTGCTCCATGCCTAATTTCTCTCGCACCTCCCTGTGGCTGTGCTTGCATTGCCCAAAACAGCCATTCCTCCTCAGCAGTGAGGAAGAATTTGCACCCGTGCAGCAGGTAACCTCAAGCAGCTTTTCCCCTCTCTTCTCCAAAGCATCCTTCACCGAGCTAGCTCGCTGCTGCTGCCTTCACCTGCTCCTTTTGCACTAACCTGCACGGACATTCGATGAACTCCTTGTCCACGTGTAAAGTGCCCTGCTGGGTCAGCAGGGAAGTCCTCCCCCCTCACCTGCCGGTGTCCCTGGCTGTGTTATCCTCTGCTTTAAACCGCAAGCCCACCAGGGCAGGCAGCCTTGCCCCAGGGTGTCCTCTCTGACTACCGAGAAATTATCAGCTACAATCTTTTTCTCCATACTTCCAGACACTGTCCTAGCCCTGTAAAAATATATGCTTACCAAATATCTGAAATTAAAGCAGCCTCACGGGAAAGAAAGCCCAGCGCACCCCAGGCGGGGAGCCCACCCGCTGGCACCCAATTTGTGCATTAGAAGGCGATAAGTGGGGAGATGCGGCGCGGAGCCGTGCCGCTCTCCCAGCGAGTTTGTTGTTGTTGTCGTAACACGGCGGAGAATATCCAGACTTACCAGTAAGTCGAGGGACAATCTCTTCCTATTATGCTTGCTCGAATATGAAAACGGCTTACAGTCACACATCTGCATGAGCCTAACCTTCGCTCATTACAAACACAGTAGGGATTTATGTGCACCATGCTAGCTTTGCATGGGGCTTGTATTTTTATCCAGCAAAATCACATATTGTTACCTCTATACGTACAGTGGAAACGGCGTGAGTAATGGAACCTTTAATCCTCATTTTTTCAAAATTAGATTATAGCTTTACCTTCATTTTGTCTTACTTTTTAAATCCCTCCCAACGCCAAGCGACAGAGGTGCCGCTCTCCCTCTCATCACATTCCCTGGCAGGTCTGGCTGTGGCTGGATAGCAGGGGTTGTCCACACACATCCACACCACAGGGACCCCATGGATCACCTTCAGCCACCTTTCCTTGGTCCCTTGTAGAATTAGTTTAATAACAACAGTTAAAATAAATGCTGTATAATGTAAAGTTAAATTAAAACCTGTATGCAACAACAAAAATAGTATTAAGACTGGAGCACCTCTCCTACGAAGACAGGCTGGGAGAGTTGGCGTTGTTCAGCCTGGAGAAGAGGAGGCTCTGGGGAGACCTCGTCGTGGCCTTTTGATACATAAACAGGGCCTACAGGAAAGATGAGGAGGGCCTCTTTGTCAGGGAGTGTAGTGACAGGACAAGGGGTAACGGCTTTAAACAGAAGAGGGTAGGTTTAGACTAGATGTTAGGAAGAAATTTTTACTCTGAGTGTGATGAGGCACTGGCACAGGTTGCCCAGAGAAGCTGTGGATTCCCCGTCCCTGGAAGTGTTCAAAGCCAGGTTGGATGGGGCTCTGGGCAACCTGGTCTGGTGGGAGGTGTCCCTGCCCATGGCAGGGGGTTGGAACTGGATGGTCTTTAAGGTTGCTTCCAACCCAACCATTCTGTGATGCTGTGGTTCTGAGAAGACACATCCATCATGACTTTCTATTTCTGCACTTGCAGGTTAACAGAGAGATTGGTAAAGCTGGGACTACTTCAGTGCTAAAACAGAGGCTGGCAATATTGAATTAAGCAGCACATATTTGCCAAAGGCTTTTCAAAAAACTGTAAGGTCTGCGCAGTGTGGCCTCTTCTAACTCCTGCTGCGCCCTGGAGTGAAACACGTGTGCCCTGCTCAGCTGACTCACATGCCGAACACGTGGTTTGAGTTGGCACATGTGCTCCGCAGCAGTGTCATGGAGTATTCCTGAGGATTGCTTAGCAAATTGCATTTAATTTTTCTGTAGTTATTATCATACAAAGTGCAGTCTGCTAGGAAGGATGAAATACTCTTGTGTAATCACGGCAGCATAGTTAAAGTTGCAATTGGATACCACTGTTAGGTCCCCCCGTAACAACGGCTAGGAAGCTGCCTTTGGCCTGAAAAGTGCCACATTTACTCTGATAGGAACAGAGAACGTTTCTGGAAACTTTGAATGTTCTATGTCAAACTGGCTTGGAATTAAAGGTAAATAAAAGACACCTGATTACCCTGAAGCACCCTCACTGACAGGCATGTTAAGTGTTCATGCAGTAATTACTATTACTTAAACTGCTGTATCTAAGCTGCAGTGTGGGTCTGCAGCAAAGACCTGCAGACCCCTTAATGCTTATCGCTCTGCAGACACTCAATAAAATGAGGGCCCTTGCCCTACCTTATGTGTCACGAGTAAAGCTAAGTATTTATAAGCTGTGATGAATTTCTAGAAGAAGGTGGATAAATTGTATTTCAAACAACCTCTCATATATTTTATGTACATCTATGTTATGTAGGAAAAAACCTTCAAGATCACCAAGTCCAACCATCAACCTGATGTCCTGAGTTCCATCGCTAAACCATGTCCCTTAGTGCCATGTCCACAGCTCTCTTAAACACCTCCAGGGATGCGGACTGCTCCATTACCCTGGGCAGCCCGTTCCAATGCTTGACCACCCTCTCCGTGAAGAAGTTCTTCCTACTACCCAATCTAAACTTTCCCTGGTGCAACCTGAGACTGTAAATGTGCTCTGTCAGACACTATTTACTGTACTCTCTCAGACAATAAGAAGATCGGGTGATTTGAACAGCTGATGTGTTGCAAAAACACATCCTGCCACAGCTGGGAGGGAGAGGGGGTCCGGATCACTCGCCTCCTCCTTCGTGTCGCTTGCCCCCTCAGTTTGCTGTGACACCATCCTTGTTGGATTGTAAGGTGCTGATGACTGGAAGGCGCTTCTTTCAATACACTTCAAGACAGATTTTTCAGATAAAGAGTCCTTTTGTATTTTCTTGGGATTTTCAATGTTAAAGCTAATGCCATGAATTACTTTCACTATGCTTTTGCCTTTTTCCACTGTTCTCTTGCTTTATAATCAGTACGTTTCATTTAGAGCTTCAATTTTTTACTCATATTGTGCTTTTCTCCCTCTCTCTTTTTCTTTCCTCCCATCTGCTCCACTCCTCATCCTCTTTTCTTTCACCTTTGGATCCAGCATCCCAGGAAGTTCAGTGAGCATGTCCTGCATGACATTATTCATGCAGGTGCTAGAGGACTCTTAAACATGCTGTGGAGAATCAAGCTCACTCTTGGGCAAAGGTTTCAGAGGAAGGTGACTTTATTACTCAGACGCACTACGCAGAATACAGACAAACTTTAGTGCTGCTGCCTAACCCTCTATTCGTCTGCTAGCACCACCAGCACAGAGTTACCTTCATTAACAAGTTCAAATTGCTGTGTATTTGCACATCAGTGGTCAGTGGGCGTGTGTTTTCTGTGAGATGAGCTAAGTGGCTGGGTTACTTTCACTGGTCAGAAACATCCTCTTCCCTTAGTGAACAGCTTAATTATTCCTTCTTCCTCCTGGTCCTGGGGGACAGATTATTGAAGACAGATGCGCGCAGAAATATGCATACACTGGTGGGAAAGGCGGGGTGCAGCCGCGCTGCGGATGGAGGGGCTGACAGCTGCATGGTCACATCCAGACACCCGGGAAATTGCCAGAGCCTACCTCGTGTGTGGGGTGTGCTGGTGACCCCGTGCTGCTCGGATGTGTTCAGCTGCGGGCCCGCGATGTCACGCGTGCAAAAACCCTGCACAGCCTCCCACGCTGGGCTGCACGCACCAGAACTGTGCCAAGGCGTGCATGGAACCACACGGGCACGGCTCTTTACAAAGGCATCCATTTGCATCAATGCTGCGTGTTCCCTTCCCTATTGCTTTACAGCCGTCATTTAAAATTGATGTTATTGCCGTCTCTTTTGCTGCTGCTGGTTTCCCTCCTTCCTGCAGGGTCTCTGGCTGGCAGGCAGTGTCTCACTGTAGGAAAGCCAGCAGGGCTGTCTTCAGCATCTGCAGAGTTTGGCTTAGGAGGGAAAACCTGATGCTACTTCACCTTTTTGGGTTGTGCTGGATGAAGAAACACAGTATAAAGTTGGACATCCAGAGTGATGATAGCTATAGACGCATCCCTGCTGCGACAGGCAGGACCTCTGCGTCCCAGCGCTCATATGAGATCTGTACTTTAAGGCTGGCAGGTCATTAAGGTGGAGGTTTTCGAAAGCACCCAGGTGATTTAGGAACAGAAAAGACATCGGATGTATGGTTTCTGTTTCTCGGGCTGTTTGCCCCTATTTAAAATTTTTCAGATTTTACAAATCACCTCCTTGGACGCCTGCCATGAACAACAATGGTAACCATCACTTCTGTGCAATGGGCACAAGGCTGGAGTGACAAGGAGCACACAAGTCATCCCCAAAACATGTCTGTGAACAGCAACACCCACTTCAGAGCCTCACAACCAACTCTGCCAAGTATCCCTCTGTCTTGAGGGGAACCCGGCTGTCCCAGTGCAGCGGCTGGGTTATTACTTTGTGAGGTTGCTCCAGTTCATCTTCGTACAAGTGCAGCTGTGCTTCGAAAGTGCAACTGCTGTTACGTGTGGCTGGGATATTAGGTGCATCAATCTCATTTGTAAGCAGGTCCCCAAGCCTTTTTCCATGTCATGTCTCAGGAGCCCGCTCTCTCATTGCTGTCACATATTCCCTAAGAAATGTGCGTCGTGTCATCCTGTGTGATGTGACAGAGTGACACCATGACTTCTTTAGCTGGAAAGGCCTCGGGATGGAGGGGCTGTGCTCCTCCTGCAGCATCTGAAGCCAGTGTCCTGGGCTGTGACTGTGACAAACAGCCACCAAAAGAGCAAATACTCTAACAGTTTCCATAGCTCAGACAGTAGCTCTGCTCTTCAGCTAGTAAGCCAAGCCAAAAGCAGATTGTTAGCCCTCCACTTTTTAAAAAACAAAACAAAACAAAACAGGACCTGGTGATGAGTGGTTTCATTAATCCTCCCACAGAGCTAGTTAGAAAACTTTGAAATAAAGTCAGCTGCTGGAAACCCTGTCTGGAGTATGCACACCCTCATTTGCATTTTGATTTCTGTGATTTAACTGAAGGCACAGGTTGTCCCTGCCAAATATCCCTCTCCTACCAAGGGATATACAAGGTAGAACTGCCCAAAGCAGCCTGACTTATGAGGACTGCCACGGCAACACAACCAATGCATCCCTAAACATTTAGTAATAAAAAATCTGTTGTTCTTTGGTCGCCAGGATTTAACAAGCCTAATCCCTAGGAGAGGTGATAAAAATTCATTAATCTAATTAAATACTTCTTATTGCCAAAGTGACTTTGTAGAGTAGCTTTGCTGAAGGATAAGTGCAAAGTAAAATGGAGTCCCAGCAGAGAAACAAACGTTAGACTTCAGCAAGCTGGTACATGCTTCATTAAACTCATAATTATCCTTTGGTTCTAAGTAGCTGATAATATTTAATGAGTATCCAAGATAATTTAAAGAAAATGTTTACTAATGAGGAACAAACAGTGCTATGGAAAACTGATATCTGGGGTACCATAGCCGTGTATCTTACCTGTATCTCGTGTACTCGGTTTGGTACAAGTGATTTAAATGTCTTTTTTAAACTATTTTACTACAGGCTGGTGTTGCTGGTTTCACCACCATCCCCTGTGAAGTACGAGGCATCCCAGGGAGAAGAGGAGGTGCCGTGGAGCAGGCAGCACTGTGCGCGGATGGCAAAGTGAATCCCAGGAGCCTGAGCACAGAGAGGGGAGCAGAGCACCCAGGGATCTGGGCCCTTGGTGATGCTGAGGGGATCATTTCAGCCAGGGCTTTCCTAAGCTTCTGGCTTCTCAGTTTTGGGTGGGACCCTAACTTTCAGTTCCTCCAGGCAGGTTGGGGTGGTCAGGGCCCCGGCTGCTGCATGCAGCTTGCAGCAGGGCTGGCTGCACCCAAAAACTTCATTGCCCAGGGCAGCCTGTGTTGAAGTGACTTGCCAGACGGGTTGAGCAGGGCAAGTGCTTTCCTCCACCGCACCACCTGGTTTTCAGAGGTGGGGAGCGGGGACAGGTAGTGTTGGCTTCCTCAGGGCTTGCTGCCCCAGGTGAGCTGGGTGCCTGAGCATCCCTTGCTAACCTGCGTGCCAGGGCCAGCGCCGCTCCTGCGGCGGGAGGACAGGGCTTCTCCTGGGGACCCACTGGGAATTAATTCCCCTGTTAGAAAATGTTCCCCCTATCCTCAAAGCCTCAGTGTCAGCAGTTTAGTATGTGCTTATTTACCCTCTCTTTTTTTTTTCCTTCTTTTCCTGAGGTATCCTTCATGATGGGAATTCTTTTTTGTCTAGTGGTCTGTACAGTGGCGATTCTTTCTCAACCACCACAGCTTTTCCCATTAACCTTAATAGGAAAATAATTTCACTCCTGACAGACTACATCTTACCTGTTGGCAGGAGAAGCAGGATACCTGGCCGCATGCTGTCCGGTTGCTCTCCTCCCTCCAATATTCCTTTACATGGATGGATTTTCCTCTAGGGAAATGTGACTTCTAGCTCAGAATACTCTATGCTGGAGATACAGAGGGCATTTTCTTTGCCTTTGAATCACATACAAATACAGCTCTACGTCTTTCTAGTACAGATAAATAAACAGCCGCAATCCTTATTGAAAAGATGGTGGGGAAAATAATGCATTGTCTTGCTACAAAGCTAAGGTGGTGAGATACAGGAAACAAGGCGATGATGAGAAGGGAACCAGCGTTAGAGAGCAAGCTGTGCCCCGACCCTCCAGCAGCCTCTCGTGAGCTCTGTGCTCGCCCTCTCCGTGGCAGCCTGCGTCCTCCCCTGAGGAGCCCTGACACCCTACAAGACTCGCACTCCTGCTTGCACATATGCTGCTTCATTAAGTCCATCTTACCCCCACAAAGGAGTACCCAGAATCAACTACAGTGACTCAAATAAAAAACTATTTATTTTGTATGTAGTAGCCATATGGAGCAGCCAGTGTAAAAACCCAACCTGTGTTGCCTGTGCCTCGCTTGCAGTTGGACATTTTGCTTGAGACGCGATCTGGCCTGATTTGTTACTGATGGATCTGTTTCTGGGAGCTGGGATTGCTTTTCCCAACACCACGTCTCTCCCTGCCTAATCATTTTTCTGAGGCTGCTCAACTGGAGGGACACAGCCCTACCTCAAGGTAGGGGTTGTGGTGCCCAGTTTGGTCAGGAGCGAACCTCTAAGCCTTAATGCTGGGTTCTGGGGTGAATATCGGCCACTGAGCTCTCCAAACCCACTACATGCTTTCCTGCAAGGTATGGTGAACCCTGATAGCAGCCAATGTTTTGAAACCAGATAGCAAACAGCAAAGCAGAAGCACATATAAATATAAAATTATGTAGCTATTTCTCACTTTCATCATAGCAGGAAAGCACCCTCTGCTCCAAAACGCCTGCGTATAGCCTTGTGTCCTGATGGTGTACATATATTATAGTAGGTATTCTGGTGCTGGAATGAAAGGAGATGGGGACTGTGTGAATTAACAGACCACATGCACGTGCCTATTTTATGGCTGTGATTATCTTTGTAAGGTGCTTAAATGCTGCAAGTGCAGTATCCTATAAATAGGTAGACGGATTAGATTAGATCTGCGGTTCGCAGCAAGGGAGTTTATACCTGTTTGGCTCACTTGGATGCTGAGTTTCTCTTTAAATGAAGTATTGCTAGCTGTTTTTTCTGCCCTTTATCAACTGGGTTTCCAACTGGCAGCCTCATAGGGCTTGGTGTTGCATCTTTGATGTCAGAGAGATTTTTGTATATAAAATCATATTTCACAACAGCTTTACAAGCTGTTATGTAAATTCATTGCCTGTCTACTGTCCTGGCTACTATAAATGTTATAAAAGCATATATGGGAAGGAATAAGGAATATGTAGAATAACATCCATACTCGCACCCAGTCCTGCTCCTGAAGTAAAATCCAGGGCAAAACCGTCATGTGGGGAAAGGGAAGGATTATGTTCCAACTCCGTATGTATCAGATTGTCACTTTTTGTCTAATGGAAATCTGATTTCAGAGGGTTTGAAAAATAGCTGGTACTTGGACCATAATGGCTGTGCTAGTGTCATATCACTGCGCTTCACTGCAGCCGGGGCTCTTGATCAGATGCATTGGCAGAGTGCCTGGACATGGCTTTTTGTTGAGTTTGTTGGTTTGGAAGCAGGAATTGGGTAAGATTACTCTATAACAATATTTGTAAGCCTTGCAACCAGTCAGTGGCTTTAAAGCAGGAAAAGTGTAATTCTAACAGCTGCCTTTGCTGTATTTGAGAAGGGCATTGCAGATGCGTTTCCTATTATGCTGCACAAAAGGTGCCAGCCTACTGAGCAGTCATCAGTCTATCGAAAAGAAACCGTCTGTTCACATTTTGTGAATGCAGGCATGTGAATGAGAATGGTTTATGTACCTCATCTTGGAGACAGGCAGAGTCCCAGCCAGTTAAAAACTGTCCTACACCATTAAAAGTTGATTCCTTTCAAAATCCAAAGCACTCTTCCTATTTAGCGTCTTACAGCTGAACAAATATGTTGATATGTTTACAGCTACAGTGAAGGGTAGAGTGAAGTATAGCGGTGATGCAAACTGCACACATCAGTGTAATATAACATTATCCTTGTGATGTGCAGTTATTCTAGCTCTTGTTTTTAAATAGTTGTTTTTCTCAGTGTGAAAGCTAAATCACATGACATAACAATTTTATTCATAAAGATGTATGTTTTCTGTTCACAGCAAATTGCCTTTGATTTTACAGGTGAAATTGCATGTAACTAAACCTATTCTTAAAACCCACGAAGGCTGCACAGAGCAAGAGCAAAAAATCCCCTCCAACAAGCCAGCCCAGGGGAGTGAGGCTACAGGGGACATCTCCTCTTCTTTCACTTGGACATGTGAGGCGAGCTGGAAAGCAATGTGGGAGCTTCCTGGTATATCCCTCATGGTATGTCTATTTTTCTCTTTACATCAAAGATATCATTGGTGTCAGTGAGGGAATACTATGTATACAGCACTAAAATTAGGCTATGATTATAGGCTTAGGGTCTTATCCAGACTGTTATTCTTAACTCAGGGTGTTTCAGTGAGGTTATGACTGCACCTCTTGGCTAGAAGTATTCAGAAAGAGAAACAGGGAAACAGTGAGTCCAACTCTTCCAGCCCAAAATATTGTACTCAAAATACCAGGAAACAGGAATTTGATTACAGTAATGGGAACACAGGAAAAACAGTGAAATATTAAGAAAAAGTAGAAACTTTGGCTAAAGAATAGATCCCTCTTACTAGCTTGCAAATTAATTCTCATGCATTCTTCATAGTTCAGTATATAACATTTGACTCCCACAAGTGAAATTTAATTATAAAACCATACCAAACATCCAAAGGTAACCTCTAAAAGCAACCATCATTTCAGTAGGACAGGCTGAAGGGAAAGACTTTCTCCTCAATAATTTATGAGCAGCACATATTAAGTATCCAGTGTATGCCAGGTAATTGTACTGAGATACTAGGTTTTCACACTAGGTAAACAAATAACGATAATGGAAAAACAACTGATTAACAGTTAGCTAAGAGCACCTGTGAGTAGCGTGCTTCAGCTCCGAAACCCAAGGTTTTGTCACGCAGGAAAGAGCTGCTGTCACTTACAAGGAATCAGAAGGTTGCAAGATCTGCTGAGGTGAGACCCAGAAGCCTGTAAATGTGGACACCCACGAAAGGGCAGAGGAAAAGGCAGAGGCTGCAGATGCACAAGGTGTTTTCATGCGATTAAGAGATTAAAAAACAGGGTGAGCAATAGTTTGCGTGTTAAACAACTGGATTTCAGAGCCCCATCTCTGAAAAGTTCAAGCATGAAGGAAAATGCGCTGGTTATGCCCACGCCATGGACAAGGGCAACAGTGCACGACATGCCATGTTCGTCCACATGGTATTAAGCCTGCCTGGGATCTGCTGGTGAGCAGCGCTGCCTCGGTCCTAGATTTATTCCATCTGTTATTAATGACGACCCCGAAGAACTGAAAGGAAGCTGCCTCTGCTCCTCTTGAGGGTCACTGACACACCGGTGAACTCAGTTTGTTTTCCAGCATCGGGTGTCTGGGGCCAAAGCCTTGCTCGGTGTCCCCCCTAGCCGCGCGATGGGAGAGCGGGGCTGCGGCTGCCCGCGGCTTCCCGGGCTGGGAGCGGGGCGCGGGTGCTGCCCGCCCACGGGGTCACTTCTCTGCGCGCGCCGGGTGGTGAGGCGAAGGGGTCGCTGCCAGAGCGGACCCGAAGGCGTGCGCTTCGTACAGCAGCGTGACGGTATTCAAAGAATCGAGTTGAGCCAGCCTACAGCGGGGATGCATTCATTTTTGCATGTAGGGCTTCACACCCGTTATGTCACGGATACGGCATAGCATTCGCTCAAATTGTTTGTAATTCAGCATTTAAAATGATACAGCGTTGTAAGTTAAGCAATTATCAAGACCTCAATTCCAAGACACAGAGGTTCCAGGTTATAGGTCTCCTGAGTTTTATTTACTTTAATTCATGTCAGCTCATTATCAACCTCATCAGTGAGCGCAGACTTAAAAGTAAGCCTGGATCAGTCATTATTCTGGGTACACACATGTGGATTAAGGGTCTTTTCATCTATACAGTTTGGGAAAGGGGGGTGGATATCTATACTGTTTCACTTTCCATTATTCAAATTCACAAAATAATTTTTAAATGAGTCAGGAAGGCCATGGAGATCACTAATAACATCTCTTGTATCAGAAGTAATTTGGTTTGTAACTCTCTGTGATCAAATCAGATAATCCTTTTATACCTGACCAAAATTACTTTGTAGAGTTCATGTGTTATTGCTAATAATCATCATCACAGTGTGTCTTTGAACCATTAGGCATTATGCTATACAATTTTTATGGTGAGGGTTTTAGAACTAGAGAACCGACGGCTGCTTTTGATGGGTTCTCTGAAATACACAGACTTTTCAGCCGGCTCGTGAGTGGTGGGCACAAGTAGTCACCCACTACTGAAATCTCTTGCAAACTACAGGTCAGCCTTCATGTCCAGAAAGACGTCAAGGTCTCTCCACCACCCCTGACCTCCTCTACTTGGTCTGACTTAGATCTACTTGCTTTTTAAGGATAACAACCGACTTTAAAAATCAGATTGATTGGTAACTAATTGACCATTATTGTTTTCATTTCAATCGACATTGTCTCAAAGTAAGAATGCAGGATTTCTAAACTTCCGTGGGAAAGTGTGAACTTCAGGTTTAGACTTTTTCCTTTTTTTTTTGGTAAAACTGTGGGCAAACTTCATAATCTTTACAAAGTTATATCTCTGTCTTTAGGGATTTCTTGCTGCACTAAATCTTATTGCTATGTTTCTCATTTTGGGCATCACTCTGCACAGGTGGAGAAATATGATTCTAGTTTCTGCTCGAAAGCTTTACTTTATTCAGATTTCAACATAAAACATAGTAAGTGTTGGTGTGCTAGTCAAAATTTTGTAATTTATTGGCTCTGTGCTGATGAATATCGAGGTGAAGCCTCTTCACTTCCCCTTCCTCTCAGAGGTCGATCTAAATCCTACAAAATACAAGCTGTTTTGTAATGTTAGCCACTGTATTAATTTCAATGCAAGGCCGACATCCCTATACGCATTTACAAGACGCATCCATCACCAGGATATTGCACCTCACCAGGTTTTGATAAGGTGCGTGGTCTGGGGTCCCCCTGGGGTTTTGCAGCCCTCTGATGGCAAACCTGGCAGACCAGAGCATGCGGCCAGCCAGTCGTGCACCAGATGCCTGCTACCAGAACATACGCTGTGCGAGTTATAATAACGAAGGGATGGAAAGAGAAGCCCTCATGTTATACTTTTAAAAATGATTCAAACTTCTTCTGAGGTGCAGGGAGCTGCGGAGCTGTAGGGTCTGCTGTGGTGGGCTGCTGCCAGCTCTGCCTTCGAGCTAAGCAGGCGAAGTGTCCTATTTAAAAGCAGATGTAAAAATGAGGCGGGCAGGGAGAGATCATTTCTCAGATAATCTGGAGTCGGGCCATTCGGGCCTCAGCAGATTGTAACCGATATCTTGATTTTCACCAGGAAGTAAATGGGTGGCCAGCACAGTGTAATGAAAGGCTTTATTACCATATGGCACCTTAGGAAGCTCTTCTGTTGTGCAGTGACAAAGAACTAAAAATTGCTTAGTCAGATGAGCCCCAAAAAGGAAAAATAAAATCAAACTTTGCCAAGAGCCTGAAGACAGTAGGAAAAAAAGACATGGACTGGCACATCAAGGGTGGTCCCCTCCCGCCTGGTCTTTGCTGCAGGGGCTCTGAGGTATCCCACTAAGGTGGCATTACTCTGCTCTCCAACTCATTATTGATACCAAAGTGCAGATTTTGTCTGTGCTGTCACTGTATCACTGCTGGGCTTTATCCGCTTTGTGGCAGAGCAGTAGCAGGGAAGGCCAGCAAGGACTAGCAGCTGCTGCAGAGGGTGGAGAGTCCTGTTGTGTGACAGAGCCTCAGCATCGGCGGCTGGTGCTTGTTTTCCCTCACTTTTGGTTGAAAAGTGTGTCAACGGATGTCAAGGTAAATTCTCTTTTTTCTCTCTTCCTTCCCCCCCACCCCCCCTTCAAGTCTGTCTTTGTGTCATCTCTTCAAAGTACACTACCTGTAAAATATTGATTCACAGCAGGCTGAGCTGCCAGGTTTAGATTTCTTTCTCACTGGCAGCAATAATAAACTACTACAGACAGTGCAGACTCAGTACTGGTCTCATCATTGCACCACCAGCACATCAGTCTGTCTTATGCGTGACTCAACATAATGAAACAAGGGCCCAGAGGTATCTCTAAAGGAAGAGGGAGCTGAGAAACAACCACCAGGGACATCAAAGGAGCCTAAGGAGGCTGTAAGTTGAGGATGTAGCAAGTGCCAGCCTAAACAGCAGAAACAGCAGCTCTGTTTATTCAAAATAACTTGTCAGAAAAAACAATACAGTAAAACAACCGGTGCCACCTGAGACAAGAAAACTAGAATAAATAAACCCTCTCTTTCCTCTGTTCAGCTTAAAAACAGGAATACCACCCACTCCCAGCTCTCTTCGTGATCTTTATGTTGTTGAAAAAAGTGTCAGGAGTGATTACAGGAAGGTAAAAAGACCCTCAATAGCTTATGGCAGTGCTATGAAAATTGTGCCTGGTGGGAACGGCGGGTAGACGTACGCGTGCTATGAAACGCATTCCGTTTTGATCAGAGGCAACGCTTCCCTGGCTAACCAGCTGCGCAGGGAGCGAGGCAGAGGTCCTGGCGTGAGCCTGGCACCTTCCCTTCGGTGCGCGCTCTGCAGCGGCGAGGCGACGGCAAGGCAGCCGGGCAGAGGAGGGGAGCGCAAGCTCTGCGCGAGCCGCTGCGGCCCGGGGATGTGCTCAGGTTAGAAAGCCGGAGCAGTGTATTCTTTTCTTTAGGCTAGCACGCCTGCTGTGTTGCTATTCTGCTGAATATATGTGTATGTAGGTAGGTATGTATGTATATTTGCTTATATTTATTTATTTATTCCCTCAACTGTCGCTATCTTTATTCTAAACAGTTCTCAGGTAGAAACAAATGGGAAAATGCTGTATGAGCGTTTCTGCTTCTTTTGTTGCCACTCGCCTCACATTTAAGAGCTTGGGGGAAGGGAAAGCAAACAAGCGATGTCAATAGGTCCATAGGGAGAGGCGAGAGCTCTGGCTATGTGTTCTGCTTTTACTGAGGCTTTCAGAAAGTGGTGGAGGCTGTCTTGGCACACATTGGTGGAGCTATGCGTGGCTGTGGGCCTCCCCAGGCTTCGCCACATGGGAGGGATCTTGTCTCCTGGTAGCCCAGGGTGTGCTTTCTACTCCTCACTGTAGAAAAAGAGACAGACCGCACCAGGAGAGCGTCTTTGCAGCCAGTTGTCCTTCCTGCAGGTTTGTTTCACCGTGCAGTGGCAGGGAGAGGTTTACCATGTGACAAACTAATCATGTATTCGTGGTTTAGTTATTTCGAAAGGGTTTCTCCCTGATGAGCGGCTAAACTCCAGCTCAAAGGAAGAGAGGGAGAAAACGTGATGGAAGGATGCTCAAGGGTTGAGATAAGGACAGGGAGATCACTCACCAATTACCGTCATGGGCAAAACAGACTCAACATAGGGAGATTAACATAATTTGTTACAATCATAGCAGACTAGAGCAGTGAGAAACTAAAAGCAAACTACAAACACCTTCCCCCCATCCACCCTCTCCTACCTCCTCCCCCCAAGCAGTGCAGGGGAATGGGGGCTGCGGTCAGCCCATATCGCTTC
>VXAL01013309.1:79039-154802 GCA_013399475.1 Chauna torquata | reverse complement strand
TTTTTTCCCTTTCTTAAATCTGCTCTCCCAGAGGCACAACCAGCATCGCTCACTGGCCCAGCTCTGGCCAGCAGCGGGTCCCTTTTGGAGCCGGCTGGAGCTGGCTCTTGTCTGATGGGGCAGCTTCTGGGCTGTTCTCACAGAAACCACCCCTACAGCCCTGCAACTACCAAAACCTTCCCATCCGAACAGAATATCTTGGAACAGCTCTGGTTTCCTCTTATTTAATGTCTTTGAGGTTTGCACCTTGCACTTTGCACAGCTCCAGTAAAATTGTTGACCAAAGGGGCCAGAAAACATCTTTGAGTCCAGAAGTGATAATCCTGCAGGTTGGCATCTGCTCCCTTTAACTTTCAGGGCCTGCAGCTCCTTGGGAAACCCTTCCAGCAAAAGACATGGCTAGACCAAGGAGCCGTTGCTGCAGCATGGCCAGCAGGTTGGAAATTTGGCTGTATCCAAAGAGACACTAATAGTTGAAGGACTTTGGAGAGCAATAACAGGAGGGATATCACCCAGCTTTGGATATCCCCAGATATCTGTGTCCAAGCTGGCCCCCCAGGCAGGGCTGATGAAGAGAAGGAGGCACTTCCAGCACATAATTCTCTGGGCTGCTCTGGAGCTCTTGTTCAGGCAGCCAGCTCACAGCGAGATGTCTGTGCTTGAGCTGCTGACCCCCGCCTCAAGTGTTCAGCTGCCACCCGAGGGAGGTAGCCAAAATGTGGCACATGCACTGACAGTCCTGCAAAGGTCTGGCTTAGTGTGAAGTACTCAGAAATTACAAACTGTATGCCCAAAATAATGAAGTTGGCTTAAGAACCCTCAGTGCCCGGCTACTGATACTGCTGGGGCTGGGGCTGGAGTGGGTACATGTGCACGCTCCGGGCACCCGAGGCTAGGCGACGTATGAACGTGAATCCCACGCTGTGCGTGGCAGTGGATAGTGTCCCTCGTCCTTACCCAGCCACTAATTTTCACAAAACCTGTAGGAATACTGCACCTTTGTGAATCTCACTTCTCTGGCCAAGGGGATGAGAGGTTACTAAGAAACAGCGGGTGTGGAAACATCACCTCCTTATGAACCAGGGCTCATACTGAAGGCAAACCCACCCGGGTCCTGGAGTAAACACTGTTTCCAGGATTCAGGCCTCGGTGGTACAGATGAAGTGAAGAGGTTGTGACGCTGTGGTTACAACTTCTGCCTGGCTTTGGTAAGTACTGCTGTGTCTTTGGCGTTTGATGCCAAGAATTCAGCACCATGTTTTGTCACTGCCATAGTGCAAGAGAGACACTGCCCTGCCCGGCCCAGCGGGGTTTTCCTGCTGCATCCACAGAGCACTGCTCATGGGCACAGCTTGTTCTGGGGAGGACAGACTGATGCTGTGGGAAACCTTCCTCGGAAGAGCTGAGGCGTCTCCATCAGCAGCAGCTAGAACAAATGGGTGCAGGTAGCATCACTTGAACAGAGCATGAGGAAGGAAACGGCTCCCTTCCCAGGTATTCTCCACTTGTTTTCTGTGTGCCCTCCCATATAACGTGGGTCAGGATCTTGGGACCTCATTTTGCGCCTTGCTTGGCAACAGGCAGGCACTTTCTGCTGCAGACAAGGCAGGGATCAGGGAAACATCGGCTAGCTCCCTCCTCACACAGCCGGGGAGGGTGCGGAGGCAGGAGAGACATCCACGAGCCTGCCCGCCTCTTGAGGCTGCTCCTCAAGCAAGGATTTTTGTTCCCTGCATGCCTCAGCCATCAGGAAGATCCTTGAGATTCGAGAGAGCTCAGCAAAGAGCTGAAGATCCGATGGCTTGTTTTTAACCCGTTGCCTGTGCGGTTCACTCATCACGAGCGCAGCCGGGCCCTGCCGAGGGGGAGCAGCGGTCCGGCGGCGGGGCGAGCGAGTGGGAGGACGGCGACGCACCCCAGCCCCAGCGCCTCCCACGCGTGGGTGGCAGCGAAGATTTATGATGTTTTCCTTTCACCTTTATTGCCAGATTTCATGCAGCTCTAAAATGAAGGAAAACAAATGTTTGAGAAGCCTCACAAGATAAAACAACTGAGCTAAGGCAATGCATTTGAAATGAAAATGTTCCCCGTTGAAGTGCACGGAGTGCCAAAGGCATGGCGGCCTCTGCTCATGGAGGATCGTTTCCCCACATCCCCGGCAGGGACCAGACCATTTCCACCCCACAGCCCACGCACCCTCACTTCTCCACCTATCCCCGCTTTCCCACCTCCATTTCCTGGGAGCTGGCTGAAAGACAAAGAGTAGTGTGTTGTGGTTCTCCTTCGTTAAAAGCAAATATAAAGAAGGAAAAGGGAGGCTCCAGCCTTTTTCTTCCAGGATGTCTGATCATTTTCATACATCCTGCTCTTCATCCCCTGTGCCTTTACATAAGGTGGCATAGCAACTCTGATGGATGCTCCCTGGTCTGCACTTCACTGCAGCATCTCCTCTTGGTTCTCTTCTGGCTGGGGTCCCTGGGGGATGCATGGGCTTCTGGTGAGGACGCTGAGCCTCTGGGAATGCTGGCTTTGGTGACCCCACTGCCTTGATGCAGTAAGAGAGACCATGTGAAGGAAAGGTGAATGCGCACATATAAAGGTATGTATGTCAAACATAAACACTGATGGGAAACACTGATCAAGAAAACCACTACATAGATAAATTCTCCCCCAAATCTGTGCCCCTGATATCAGCATGCGATGCTGGAAGACACTGTAGAGAAACAAACAGAAAATATTTTCCAGCAGGCTTGAAATATTGTTGTGTTGTTGCCATGGGAGTTTGGGAGCAGGATCTGGCCCTAACTGCATTTCCAGCAGGATGTTGTCCTGTGTGAAGGGTCGGATCTGCAGTAGGAGGTGAAGGAAGCAGTGAGATGTTCTTGGCGCCTCTCCTCCCCTGATATCTGCCACCTAAGGACCTCTTCTGCCATTTCCCAGAGGGAGCCCACGAGGAGGCAGGTGATGCCCTTCCTTAACAGTAGTAAATGTGACATCTGACTCCATCTGCACCATTCAATACCTATCATTTCTTTTGGAGCATGTTTTTTTTGTTTGTTGTTTTGTTTTGTTTTGTTTTGTTTTGTTTTCTGTGAGCATTTAGCTCAGGACAGCTCAATGAATAAAGTAGAATTTCGGGCCTGTTATCTACAAATTCACTTTGTAATCTGGGCTTCAATCTGAATTGAAGTACCTGACAGTACTTGCAATGAAGAGTAAAAAGCCTTGGTGCAGCTGTGTGAACCCACCTCCCAGGCACGTCTGACCATCCCTTGCCAGGAGGACTTGCAGATCACCCAGGTGCCGGTGCTACCAAAGGCTGCGGAGAGCCCAGTGCTCTGTGTTAATGACTGGGCTATCTGTTGGCAAGGCTCACTCAAGGGAAATGGAGAATACCTCCTGCAATATGAATCTTCAACTGAAATAAGGTAAATTAAACTAAAAGAGGGCAGATTTAGATTAGATACTCAGAAGAAATTCTTCACTCTGAGAGTGGTGAGGCACTGGCACAGGATGCCCAGACAAGTTGTGGGTGCCCCGTCCCTGTAAGTGTTCAAGGCCAGGCTAGATGGGACCCTGGGCAACCTGATCTGGTGGGTGGCACCCCTGCCCATGGCAGGGGGTTGGAACTAGGTGATCTTTAAGGTCCCTTCCAACTCAAGACATTCCATGATTCTATGAATCTCTGAGTCCTCTTTAAAGAAGCAGAATTGCTCCAAAGAAGTGGAAATAGAGACCTTAGCTTTTCAAGATTCTGCTAAAAGACCTGCATCTCACACATTTTAAAACTAGGATCCCGGGCAAGAAGAACAAGAGAGACTTCTTGTGTCAGGACCCTAGGGAAGGTCCCAGCCTGGCCATGGCAGTAGGAACGCACTGCTGTTCGGCTTGATCGGAAATTACATTTTGCAGGTCAAAATTAATTTTTTTTTTTCAGGTCAAAACAATTTTTTTTTGCAAATTATTTTTTTGTTCCTCACCTCCTTTCTTTATGAATTCATGTTTTTGTCCTAGGAAGAATAGTGTGCATAATCTTTCCCCCTTTATTATCAGTTTATAGTAGATATTGAGCTTGTCTGATAAATTTAGACTTGATTCAACTTCGTATTTTAACATCTTTTGTGTTTTTCTGTGCAGGCCTTGTGACTGGTGTCTTTTAAATCCATTCTTGGTTTCATGCTGTAGACTTCAAAATTTTGCTCATGATTTAATTCAGAGTCTCTGTTCCTTGTTCTTCTCAGTTATTAAAAGCACAGCCATTCACTAGAGATTTGTCTTTTGTGGAGCTTTTTGGTCACAGATTCCTTTCTCTCTGAGGGAAGAGCCTCAATGAAGAGATGTGATTTAAGAATTAATGTGATGGCTCTTGGCAAAAAGCATTCCAGAAAGCTCCTTTGATTTACTATTTCCATATGAGGGCTTTTAAGGGATTTTTTGAGGGGGGAGTGATGGGAGGGATCCTCTATTTTTGTTGAAATGGGATTGATAACACCCTTGGCAGCGCTGTCCTGCTCACAGGGAAAAGTTATCCTGAAAATCTGAAGCAGGACATTTTGTCACATATATTTTTACTGTTTTCTGTTTTTACAGTGGTAATCGTTCATCATACCTTTTTCTTGCATGGTAACAAGAAAGAAAAAACATCCAGACAACTTCTTAAATCCTTTACGTCAAGTTTTTCTTTTCCCCACTGGATGACTCAACCATAGCTTTTCTGTAACCGCTCTACAAACACAAAGGAGTTTCCAGAGGTGCAGTGTATTTTTCCATAACCAGCATCCTTCTCCAGCCTTTTCCAAACTGCTTTTTATACTGCCAACGTTACAGATGGGTGAAAGCACTGTGCATTGCACTGAAAGCTTTATCATTCACTGTGCAGAACTGCTGCTGATAGTACTAATGCAAAGTGAAGTAACTTATAACAGGAACAAGTGCTAGGGAAGAACATATGAAAGTAAGAAATTCAGAAGAAAGTCAAAAGCATGAAATGCCATTTTAGGACAATAACTTTTTGAAATAAGAATTGGAAAGATAACCCTTACTGTTGCCTGATATTAACTTCCAAAAGCCAGCAGCTCATAATATTTGTTTTAACTTTGACAATGAAAATAGATGGTCACCTTTATTTTCTGATTAGAGGTAGTTTATATTTTCATTTTCCTGGTGGGTTTATCTACATATGAGGTCTTCCCAGTTCTGCCAGGATAAGAAGACTACTACAGTTGTACTTTTCTATGAGAAACAATATTCCTGCAATAATGACTGTTTATTGTTTAGATTAAGCAGGCGTAAGCTGAACTGGACCAAAAGGGCACCCATAGTGGGCTCTGAGCAAGCAGCGTAGCAGTGAAGTTCTCACCTTGCTCTCACCTCCCAGTGTGCTCCTACCCTTGGATTTAGACATCAAGTTACGGAGTTCACATGTTTATATGTTGGAAGGGAAAGAGGTTCAGCTCCTGTCATCAAGCCACTGCAGTGAGATACCTCACACATAGGACTGGGCACTTAAGGATGGCTTGATGAAGACCAGAACCCTGCATGGAACCTCCCATAGCCAATGCTCATGTCTGACCACTGAGCTGACTAATAGTGGAGGTCCCAGTAGCTTGTGTACTTCAGAAGGGTGCTCTTAGAGAAAAGCTGAGCAAATCAAAGAGAAAAGAGCATTATTTCATGGAAAAAGCTCAAAGTATTGCTGTTTAAATGATCAGCTATAGAGAAGCCTACATCTTGTAAAATAATATGAGGTAAATAATATTTTATTGACAAATATTAGGAATACTTGACTTCTGGGCAATTAAACTTCTTTTTTAATGAAAATGTTAAAAAAAAGACTGCTCACAAATGGCAGTTGAGGCAGAATCATGTCCTGATGTTGCTAAACTCTGTGTTTCCTTATGCAGTTTTGCAAGTTGAGGCATCAGGGAGAACTTTAATCCACTGCAGTGCTTCTGTTAACCTGACATCCTCATAGCTGATGAATTCTTGCAATGAATGCCAATAACCACAATTAAGGTTACCTTGGCTGCCAAATGGAAATTGTCTTTAAACATGTGGAAAATGACATAGGACTATAAAAAACTGCCCTGCTGGCCTGTAAGAGAGAGTAAAACACATGTACAGAAGACCTTGGGTCTGAGCAGCTCCACGTGGAGTCAAAGAGAGTTTTGCCAGAAAGAGTGGAGAAAGAAACTAACCCCTGGGCAGCTGGGCTGGCCACCTCATGATAACACTGCTGACAGGAGAATACAACGCGACTTGTAGCTGGAAGTGATCTCTGCACATTTGCAATCATACGCATGTTTGTTTCTTCAAGGGCTTCGAGCCTTGGTTAGGTGTCTACCTTAGCTAGTACAGCTAGCAGAGGCTGATGACACTGACCTCATTTTGGGTCCAGGAGCATTCCCATAGCCTGACCTGGGTGATGGCTAGCAGCAAGCTGCAGGAGGGATGAGGTAGGTTCAGTGGTGGCACAGATGGTGGAAAGGAGTGGGTGAATGGTGGCTCTGGTCGGGGATGGCAGGACCTGGGGACATTTCAGGAGCAGCTGAGCCACAGGAGCAGCATCAGAGCTGGCAGAGGCATCATCCCCAGGCTGGCGCAGCGCTCGGAGGGCAGTCAGGGCACTTGCAGCTTCACTCTTGGCTTGCAAAGGAAGGGACAAAAACGCACAGACTGTTCTGAGTGTTTCCAGCATTTGAGAACTGATTGACTACCTTTTGCCGGGAAGCGATGAGTGAGCAAGGGCAGCCAATCAATGGGTTATGCTAAAATATACTTGGACTCCTCCTTGCGTCCCATGGGTGCTCACAAACCATAGCCAACCTGCTCTTCCCTTGGATTATTTTTTCCTGTTAAATGAGATTTGAGTGGTACTTGGTAGCAGTCACAATTTTCTCATTATTAATGTTACTGCATGAATGAGACACACTTGGAAGGAGACACAGAACCTCAATAGTTTTAAAATAGAAACACCAAGACCTTTTGGGTTTGGTGTTTCCTCTGCCATTTAATTGATAGATAACCATATTCCCAAGAAAGCAAGCGCATGATGAGGCATTGATATATTTCCCTTTAACTTGTTGACCCTGGCATTGATCTGTTAAGATTACTCCACAAAATGCACCATATAAAACAGCACAGAAAAATTGCTACTCTCTGAAAATGCTGTAGAGGGGACTCAGCTCCTGGGTTGTGGGGGTACTCTAGACTTGCACCAGCAAGCCAAAGTTTGCCACAGCATTCACAGGGAAAAGTATACCATTTCAAACTGTAGCAAACATTAAACAAAGCAGAAGCATGTGTACTGTTCATCTGCAATACAAAATATTCAGCTTTTAAGATATTGTACTCATTATGCACATGCAAGATAAGGGGAACCAAACCAGTGAAGTGATTCAAAGCTCAGGGCATGTTCATGGGACCTCTCCTCCACGAGATATCTTCATGGTAAACAAAAGTCATGCATAGTAATTAAAAGAATCAAAACCAGTCTCTTTAATGTTTGGTCATTATTCAAAAAGTGCTAGGGTACGGGCAGGAAGGCTGGCTGGCTGGCTGAGCCAGGTTTTACTATGCCAATCCTTTTTTTAACATGTTTCTGAATTTAGTGTAGTACAGTGACGACGAATCCTCAGAGACAGTGCTGGCCACTAGCATGACCAAGGCAGGGAGGTTACATTGCTGCGTAATAGGAACTAGGCTTAGCTGTTGTTCTCCTGAAGCAGTTTTCTGTATAATCCCTTTCTACACATGGACATTGCAACAGCTGGAATAGATAGGCGTAGGACACATGGAAAATGAGGTGGGAGGAACAGAAAATCTTTGGAGCAGGGCATCATACCAGTTCTTTCGTTAACCTTTTGCTAGACATCAATCCTGGTCACTGCCAAGGGACAGTACAGAGAGCCCAAGGGTCCTTTGGTCTGCAGCAGAAGAGGAGCTCCATGTTCTGTGTATGACAAAACCTGCCTCAGCTACTGTGGCACTTAGAGGATGAAATCTGCACAGTCCGTGAATGCACAGGCATCTGTGCTCAGCCGGTGCGTGCCAGACTGGTGAAGCTCTTGCTGCCTTTCCTCGGCAGGTGGGGTCCCTGCTCTATCTCAGAGTAACCTGCCCTCCTTCCTGAGCACAGCACGCGTCTTGCCAGACATTGCGCCGTGCTAGAATTGCTCATGTTCTCCAGTGTCTCTTCTTGTATTTCTGTGGTGCAAGGCCAACGGTTTTCACTACAACAGAAGTCCAGAACAGTTACAACTGGACAGATGAAATACTTTGAAAGCGAGGGTATGTCTTATTCCACTGAGTAAAAGTAGATGGCACAGAAAACTTTTCAGTATTTTCAGTATGGTTTCTGCCAGTGCTAGATATTGATTGCAAAAATGTATCTGCCACCAAACTGCTTTCAATAGAGTATTTCACCTTCAGAAGTGAAAATACTCTTTAAGCTTGTTGGCTACCCTTCAGTTGGCTCCCACTGTAAAATGGACATTTATACTGTTTTCTCTAGCCCTGTTTGCCTGTTTCTGCTGTACCTGCTGATCCAGTGCCACGCAGGGACTGCCGTTTTCTGCGTTGTCAGGTGTGCTCGTGGCAGCAAACACATTTGAGCCAGGCTGCTCCTGCAGCTCCTTGTTCCCCCCCTTCCTACCCAACCTCTGTGGCAGAGAGCTGTGGAGCTGCAGGCAGTTGCAAATGCTTCTTTCTTAGTGCAGGGGCCAAAGGAATGGCCCTTGGAGATGGCAGTCATTGCCATCACGTTAGGACTCTTACGCTTTTGATGGAGGCTGTCAGAAATATTATGGCATCGCTGCTGAGCACTTCCCTTGCCCACTCCTTGACAGCGTCCTGTTGTGTGCGTCCAAAGATGTTTTCTCTGTACTCATTCTTCCCATCCTAATTACTGTATGTATAATTAAGAGATTTAAAAGATAATACCTGGTCTTTAGTGGGTGCCTCTGTGCCTCTTCAACTTTGCAGCATTTACTTTGTTTTTAAGACTATTGCTTTACTGTGCAAGCCTACGAACTACTGGCTAGATCCAAAGCTGCCATCAGTGGTCTTGGTCAGTTCCTGGTAGCGAGACCCCAGCCCCACACACTTACCAGGTGTCTGTAGCTAAGAGCTAGGTGCTGTGCATGTCTGCAGTGCTTCACTGAGGAGGGTTCCTATTTTCCACCAGCTATGGAGGCCACGAGGACTATTTCCAGTAGAGCGGTCACTGATACCTGACAGACTATTCTGGCAGTTGTGTTAAGATTGTATCCGCAGCAAAGTGATAAATGAGGCTGGGTCCTTGCTACCAACCTCCACTGTCCAAGCACAGTGATTTTTATAAGACGATTTAGCAACAAAGTATTAGATTTCTAAAACCCCCAAGCAATTACCTAACAGGCTTTACCACAAGCTGCCAAACGTATAATCCTTTCATATGGATTATAATCAGCTATTGTTTGCCTGGCGCTCTGGAAATGTAACATGCAAAACATCATTACGGAGACTTCGTTTTCTAGTTGGACCTGGGGAGTCCTGCTCCGGAGGCAGCAGTGCCGCTGCCTTGCAGGGCTTCCTGCTGCTCCCGGCCACCTGGCTGCCGCTGGCTGCTTCCAGGTGTTGGCAGCGGGAGGGTGTGGAAGCCACCTACGCCTCCAGATTTTCCAGAAGGGAGCTTTAGAGACTTCTGCTTTCTTCCCACCACTTGTGATGTCCTCCCTTCTGCCTCAGCCACATGCAGTGTCTCACTGGTATATTGATACCAAAAGCCTCAAACTTTAGTGCTATTGACTGTAGACTTCAGACAACCCTTAGAAAATGACTTTAATTATTTAAAAGGAAATCTCCAATAATAACAGCACACTATCTGTGGCTAAAGTGTATGGTGGCAGCATGATGGGCAGTTCTATTTTAAATGCATTGAAGCATTTATGAATGCAGTGAATCTACAAAAAACACAAAAATCATCTGATGGAACTGCTCTGGGTTGTCAAGACACTTTTTATGAAACACCCATAGAGGAAATATTTTGCACATTTCTGAGGTTTAAAGAGAATGTGATCCTTGTGGAGCTGGCAACTGATATCAGTGGTCACAGAGTTCATCCCAGTTCATCCTCTTTGGCTGTGTCTGTATCAACAGGCAACGCGGTTCGATGGGAGCAAGGTATGAGAAGTGACACAGCTGGTGCCAAAATCTTCCACTCACGCTACAGGTTTTTTGGAGTTTATTTTATTTTATTTTAATTTATTTCATTTTTTGTCTGATACTGTGGATGAATGTCCACTACGCTGGAGAACTCCAGCACAAGAGAGACATGGACCTGTTAGAGCAGAAGGGCCATGAAGATGATCAGGGGCTGGAGCACCTCTCCTATGAGGAAAGGCTGAGAGCTGGGGTTGTTCAGCCTGGAGAAGAGAAGGCTCTGGGGAGACCACCTTATAGAGGTCTTCCAGTATCTAAAGGGGCCTATGGGAAAGATGGAGAGGGACTCTTTATCAGGGAGTGTAGTGATAGGACAAGGGGTAATGGCTTTAAACTAAAAGAGGGGAGATTTAGATTAGATGTTAGGAGGAAATTCTTCACTCAGAGGGTGGTGAGGCACTGGAACAGGTTGCCCAGAGAAGCTGTGGATGCCCCCCTCCTGGAAGCGTTCAAGGCCAGGCTGGATGGGGCTTTGGGCAACCTGGTCTGGTGGGAGGCGTCGCTGCCACTGGCAGGGGGGGAGGACTAGATGATCTCTAAAGGTCCCTTCCAAACCAAACCATTCTATGATTCCGCTCCTTGATTCTAACATGAATTGTGTTCATCCAGTGCATCTCCTGCAAAGCAGACCTGCACTGGCCATGTGCAGTGGTGATGAGAGCCAGAGCTCTGTGAGTGAGGGCAGGGGGGAGGTTCACTTGGAAACCATGCTCTGGATCTGAATTAAAAATGGTAGAAAAGGTTCATCCTTCCTATGCCAAATCGATGATTCAAGTGCCCTGCAACTGATGACATTTGTCTGTGTGTGTCCCCAGGCTCAGTTCCCCCTAGCATCAGGAGGAGCCTTTGCACTGGTGCTGCTCCAGTGAGAGCCCTCAGAGCTCACCGGAGCCCTGCGATGCCATTCCAGTGGCATAAAGGGTATCTAGAACTCCATGTACCTCTGCAATCTTTTCTGGAAATGTAAATGACTAAACCCTTATTAATAAAGAAAAGTGGTATTTAACATAAAATCTCCAGCGCCTCTCAGTAAGGGATCTTACTTAAGGGATCTGTTCTTACCAGAAATATTGCAGCAAATGTGATTGGCAAAGGAGATAGGACATTATTAAATAGAAAGTGTTGTGATTACTTGTCATTCTTAAGAATCTTTCATATAAAACAAAGTGACATACAGTAGGTTGGAATAATACTCCTTCAATTAGTGTCATGATCTTTTATGACTTAAGATGTCCCAAAATTCCCTGTTGCTTGTAAAACTGTAAGTATTATATCAGGAATTATTGGTGTGACTACTTTATTTGATTAAAAGTCTGGCAAACATGCCTTGTTTTAGGCTGTTTAGGACAGCATAATAATAATCAGCTGTGATTATATACTGCTGTGAACAGAGAGGAAGTTAAAGATTTTTGGTCAGAGGTTCACAGTACAGTATGGGAACAATTACCTTTAGACTTAGTATTATCAGCTTAGTACTTGTTTAAAAATGTCGAGCCATTGGCCTTGGAGAATGCTTCTGAACAGTAAACCCCTCTTATAATGTGATTCTGGCAAGGGCAGCATGGTTGGGTCCCTCCCTAGTCTCTTGAGAATTGATGGCAGTTGTCTTCTAATGAGAAAGACACTGAGGCAATGTCATGGTGGAGTCCCCACTGAGAAAATGACACCAACAGAGAAGAAAGTTCCTCTTTTGGTAAGGTGCATGAATATAAAGAGACTTATAATTGGATTTCCTTAAAGACTTGGAGAACTAACACTCTTACAACTCTTGATATTGAAAGGAAGTTCTTTTAAATTCTGTTAGTTCTCCAGCCTACATTTTTTTAGAAAAGTAAGATGTACGGCTTCTGAAGAAAACCAGGAACAATGAGGTGAGCAGTATTTGCATTCACAAGTTATTCTGTGGTGCCACGTTGTCATCTTTTGTTGAAATATTACAACTTTCAGAAAGAATCTTTTGAAGCTAAAGAGTTATATTTCATCTTGTTTTCTAAAAAGTTACGCTGAATACACACTTTGAAATGACAATGTGAGATCTGACTGCCCTTTAGCATTGGTCTGTCACCTAAGGTGCCTGTGTTCAAATCAAGGTCACCGTGTTTTCTCTCATCTTCAGATCATAGTATACATCAGTCCATATCCACACCACTGGCATCCCAACACTTGGTCTGAACGACTATGACATATTCCATTTGGAAGATGATCAAGAGTGAACTAATAAGGGCATTGGATTTAAATACCAATCTCTGCATTGAATGGTTCCTCAAGATCAAAGTTAAAATCAGTGCAGGGACATATGCCATACAAAATTAATACTCTACAAGATTGAAAAGACAGTGTTTTAAATATCTGAGGAATGTAGTGCTGAAGGACTTCTGGACTTGCTAATCAGTAGGAGAGCATTGTCCCAGACTTTTAAGACAAAGCACCTATTGCAGAGCTATGAACCACAAGACTCCTCTAGTCTGCAAATAGTTTCTGCCTTTAGACAAATTGAGAACAAATAGCAACAACAGTGTATAGTCAGACTTAAAATGGTCATTAAATGTGTATCTGCTATAGCATTGCAGTTTGGATCAGGTGTATGCCTTTGAAACAAACCTTCCCCCCATGCTATGCTTTAGTTGTGTTGTGGAGAAGCCTCTGTACCCACGAACTTTTAAATGAAACTAAACTGGAAGATGGGCTCCAGGAGTGCACCCCAGCCACAAAAGGGCTCTCAGTCCATGGGGCCACTCTCGGAACAGTCTGAATTAAAGAAATGTGTATGGGATCAACATCAGATTCTCCAAAGCACCCGTTCCTCTCTAGAGTCCTTTAGCACTGCTGACTAATGTAGGCACAACCAAAAAGTATTCAAACCATTTACTGAAGAAGTCCAAGAGCTGCTTTGTGTGTCCTAGATTTTCATTTACTCTTTTATGGTCTTACAGCTGTCTTAGCTTATTAACGGTGTGCTTTTATTCAGATAGTTATCATTCTGTAGAGGCCCGAAGTCCAGCCCCAGCCTCCACAACTTCTCCTCCACAGCTCAGGCAGAAAGCTCACCTCCTGTGCCGGTATTTCTCCATCAGCTAAAAGGAGAATAGTATATTTTGGGAAAACGGTGAGGCTGCTTTATTACTCTGGGGAAAATGTCTTTTGAAAGTGAGATATATAGGGAAGTTGGTTTTCTCTTTTGCTGTTTTTGGGCCAAGTCTTGGAACCCTTACACAGATAAAACTGTGGTCTGGAGTACCTCTGAGAAGAAATA
Source organism: Chauna torquata (assembly GCA_013399475.1). Classification (NCBI taxonomy): domain Eukaryota; kingdom Metazoa; phylum Chordata; class Aves; order Anseriformes; family Anhimidae; genus Chauna; species Chauna torquata. Next base: position 141,349 of record VXAL01013309.1, on the reverse strand, counting down.
GTGATTGAGCCAGTATTTGTGATGACTTTGACGGCTCTCTGGTTATGATGCCCAGTGCGTGCATTGCCTTCCAAGAACATGCCCAAGATCTGGCAGAAACACATTGTTTCAGGACTGACTTGCTCTTAAAGAGACATCAATTTTGCTCTAAGTGCTATTCCATTAAGAAGAGCTGCAGCTGATGCTATGACTTTATATTAATCCAGAGCCTGGGAGTTGGAAACATAGACTGTTCAACCATTAGGAAACTGAACATCGATTAGGAGATCTGAATTTGGTGCCTTGCCAGATTTCCAGATTTCATGTTTGACCCTGGATAATCATAGGGCCAAATCTGTGAATGGGTGTATTAGCCGCAAATGAAGTTCTCCTCTCTGATGCAACCCATCTATGCATTGACTTCTGGTCTATACAAGGCATCTCTGCCTGCTACATGTCTCAGAGAAAGATCCACCCCACCTGCTCTTTCAGGCAAGGAAAAATGACCAAGCCTTTGCAATACTGGTCATCTTTTCTCAGGAACTGAGGAAGCCTGGCTTATCAGGTTAAGGATGCCTTCCTCAGCCCCCAGGCACGTCCAGCGAGGTCCTTGCGTTTTTGCTGCTAAGTTTCTCTAGTCCTGCTTTGCACATGGGCTGAGCACCTGCATTGCGGAGTTTTGTGGTTGGGAAGACCACTGGGGTGCCAAGCATTTCAGTGTCTAAATCCCAAGGGGATTTGGCCCTTCTTTGCCAGCTGGGAACTCTTCATCTCTTTGTGTGTCAGCGCCTTATTTGTACAGTGGAGATAACAGTGCTGTCCTGTCCCATAGGGATTTTGCAAGCAGAAATCTATAAATATAGTCCCTGGGATTAGCAGAAAGGCTGTGATGATTGGGACCGTATAAATACCCAGACAGATCTCTTAGGGAAACAGCTGGTGAAGATATTGGGAGGGATTTAATTCCCCTCTGAGCAATTAAAATGAGAAAAAGCCATAGCTCTAACTTACAAAGTAAGTAAGAGAGAGTAAAACTGAACTGGGTTGGCTTTTACTGCATAAATGAGAAAATGTGCAGATTTTATAATTAGGTAGCAGAATTCTCTGATACATTGAGTTGCTGTTACTACCCAATGGTTTACAAAATAGGAGTCATCTCTGAGACCTATTGCAACAGGTTTAAATAAACCCAGTGCCAATTTATATGAATGGAAAAGGTTGTACCTGAACAATCACAAGCCTGGAACAGTGAGACCGTTAGTAATGTAATTTATAGACAAATCAGTTCTGTAATGTCTGCAGCAGAACTTGCTTGAGATTTAAGGAGGAATTGCATATCCACTGGTGTTCCTGCCGCTGAAGATCAGCTGTGGAAACAGACGGTTGGAAGAAACTGTCTAGAAACCTTACTGCAGTGGTCTTCATGGGTATTAGAAATGAAGATCATTTTAAAATCAGCAGAAGAGAATGTACAAATATTATGACTTACGATCACCACCTGTGTTACTCTGTTTCCACTCACCTAAGCTTTTATATGTATTGCCACGCTGAGTCAAGTGACCAGCCACGGGGACCTCAGCTCAATCACTGCACACATTTTCCCTTGGTAGCAATGCCTCGTGAGCTGAGAGGTCCTGGTGGTTGTTACGTGTGTTGTGGTTTAGCCCTGGCAGGCAGCTCAGTGCCACACAGCTGCTGACTCACTCTCCCCAGGTGGGATGGGGAGAGAATCAGAAAGGTAAAAGTGTGAGAACTCATGGGTTGAGATAAAGACAGTTCACTAGGGAAAGCAAAAGCCGCGTGCACAAGCACAGCAAAACAAGGAATTCTTCCGCTACTTCCCATGGGCAGGCAGGTGTTCAGCCACTGCCAGGAAATCAGGGCTCATCACGCGTAATGGTTTCTTGGGAAGACAAACGCCATCACTCCCAACTCCCCCCCTTCCTCCTTCTTTACCCCAGCTTTTATGGCTGAGCATGACGTCATATGGTGTAGAATATCTCTTTGGTCAGTCTGGGTCACCTGCCCTGGCTGTGTCCCCTCCCAGCTCCTTGTGCACCCCCAGCCTCCTCGCTGACAGGGCAGCACAAGAAGCAAAAAAGTCCTTGGCTCAGTGTAAACACTGCTCTGCAACAACCAAAAACATCGCCACTATTTTCACCAAAAATCCCAAACACAGCACTGTGTGAGCCTCTGCAAAGAAAATTAACTCTGTCCCAGCCAAAGCCATGACAATGTGTTAGTGCCATAATACACATGGCCTCTGTTGCAGTTAATGTGCAGACATCAGCTGCCAAGGCTGTCTGCAGGTACTGCTTATTTGGGCTTGAAAACGTGTATTTCTTAACACGCCCCTGTTTTTTTTATTCTTTTGCTTCCATCCACTTACATTCTGAAGCCTATTAACTTGCATTTATAGGAATTAAATTTTTGTTCTGAATAATTGATCTTTGCCATAATACCACCATTGTGCTGGTATCGAACAAATCAGCTCCATTGCTGCTTATTTTCTTGACCTGCAGAGAACTATGATGTCTGGCCATCACTCGTTACACTCTATCTGCAAGCAGTTGAGCTTGCAGTTGTGTCAGTCTCAAGCTTAGCGGGAGGGTAGGAAGAAAGCGTCTGGAGTGCTCAGAGGAGTAGAAACCGTGAAAAACAAGATGGTGCCATATCCCGTTATGGGGCTGAGTCCAGAGAGTGCACAGGGCTGATTAATTATTTATTTGCTTGATGGTTGACACTGTACAGATATACTGTGCTTTTCTCTAAGCCCTTAAAGCCAGCCGCCCTTGTATCCTACCAAACCTTTCATGGTATTTCAGCCACAGCTGCTTGCAGCCCCTCTACACAACTACAGCTCTTGTCACCTCAACTGCACACCTCAATTAGAGTGATGGCTGCTCTCTTGACAAATCTAATTTTGCCCTCATTCTCCTGCTAGAAATTATTTGACTAACCTGTCACTGACCATATTACTCCTTTTTGCATATCACCACTGGTTTCATCTTCTCTAGCATGTCAAATGCAACCAACTCGTCTTGATATTTTTTCTTACCTTTTCTCTTCTATGCACTAGATGTATGCACCATTCCCTCCTGTGAGGTCGGTTCCCAGGTCTGCTTGCACCAGCAGCCTTCATTGCTCACATTGCTGTGCTTCTAACAAGGACCTTGATGTTTTTGTGCCTCCACTCCTGGCAGGATCTCTGTAAATACTGCAAAATTAAGCATTACCTTCTCTCCAAGCCCACATGATACCTACACAGATCTGGACAGCAGCGCAAGAGCTGCTGAGGCTGAGATCATGTCCTGCCATGCTGGCCAGCACCATGTTGGCGTCTCCTTGCCCATGTGTATGAACCCACTGTCCCTTCTGTCTTGCTTGGACAACTTGCTGTCTGGTCCACACTGGTAGCCAGCCTGCTACGCTGGGGCCTGGCTGAAGGCTGGTGTTCTGAGGCAGTAAGAGGTAACATATGTATGTGTTATTTGGTGTATGCGTATTATCTGATGGCTTTTATTCTAGGAGGTGGGTAGTTTTACAGCAGAAGTAAATGATCTGGGGGAAGATGGAGGAGGAGAGGGGCAATAAAAGCACTTGTGCTTTGGAGCTGGGAAACAGCTGTGGAGGAGCCCCGGTAGCTCTGCGGTGCCAGGCACTGCTGGCAACGTGGTGGAATGGCACATAGAAGTCCACTCCAGCTAACTGCCCAGGGTGCCAAACAGTCCTCTTTATTGCCTATCGTAAACACACCGCTTCCCCTTTGGCTTCTGTTGAAGAAGAGGCAATAGAGGGCTCTGTCTTTACCTACCCTGCCCCTGGAGCATTATCCATGGTCTCCAGTGTGCTGACAGGTAGGACTTATCCCTTCTAAGATGGGCACACAGGTAATGTGTGTGCTCCCTGGAGCTTCGTACTTTCCACGGGCTATACGTGGAGCCCAAAGGGACCAGCTGAAACCCAGAGAGCACGACATAGTGCCTGAGGGACAGCTAGAAGCACTCCCCACCTTCCACACAGCCTAAGCCCAGCGATGACAGGACAAGTCTTGGACTCTTCCGTGTTTCTCCTGCACCAAACCTGTGCCTGGGGTATTGGGATTGTGTGGGAAGGTCTGAGAGGGTTTTGGGTTTACAACGCAGCTAAGGTGGCTTTTGGAAATGAAACGGTGACACGATTCATACCCCCTGCCCCCACCCCCTTCAAGACCCATTCATTTTTTTCTTTTTTCAGAGTTAATACATTTCTGTCAAATGAGCTTCATCCAAATTCCCACAAAAAGTGTCCCTGAGTCCTGACTAAATACCAATTTTTCAACTCATTCATGTTTTTAAAATGAAGCACAGTATTTGCAAGAATATACATGCCCCACATTTTAAATGTACAGACTGTATTTACTGTCAGTGACTGTTCAACAAACCCAACCAATTAGATCCAACAGTCTTCTGGAGACATTATCCATATGTTTCAGTTTTTACCTCTGTTCATTCTTTCTGTCAAAAATACTGGATTGAAAAAAAAGTAAGTAATAGTTTCTTATCATCTTTTTCTTCATTTTCTACTTGGTAACATAAATTAAGGTTGTGTTTGCAGTTTAGCTAAAACATCTACTTTCTATATGAGTTGCCCACAGAAAACCTGCTAATAGAGTGAACACACGTGAGGTGGGAAGAAGGAAGTATTTCTATGCACTGCAGATGTCTGCAGGGAGTGTGGGGAGGACTGCAAGCCAAGCCCCAGCACTTGGATAGGACAGTGTCCTGAATTTCCAACCACAAGTGGTTTCCTTCATATTGCAACAAACTTGTCAATAAGAATCAAGCAAACCCTAAGTTCAAGAAGCTTGACTGCCAGCTCATATATTGGTCCTCAAAACTGAGCTCACAATTATACTTTTTAATAATTACACTCTTTGAAATACCTTTTTGTTAACCTTAATATCCAATGGCAATTTAGAGACTCATAATCCTGTCTGAGCAAATCAAGGAGTGAAATCCTACCTCACAGACTTTGCGGCTCAGGATTTTACCCTGGAAGTCAATGTTCAAAATGTCTTTTCTGAGCACCTACTGCACCTGTGCCTCCTGCACTGCCAAGTCCTGTGTCTTGTCAGAGCTCATGTGTGACACTGGTACTTCACGGACGGTCTTTGACAAAACAGCCTGTCATTTATATAAAAAAAAAAAAAGGAAAGATGTATTGGTTTGTGTTTGGTGGAAATGAAACATATTGGGATGAATATAAGTGGGAAAATGATGTCAGGGAGGATAATCAGCCTTTATTATAATGACAGTCCTGGCACATCTGGTTGCATGTTGCATGAGAACCTGAAACGATACGATGATGTTAGAGTGTGTGGGAAGCAAGCTTAGTGATTTCAGCTCTTTCATTGCTGAAAATGCGGTCTGAGAGGAGAACATGAGTGCATTTTGTGTTTACTTCTAAAATTTCTTTTCCCTTGGGTAGGGTCCACAATTCACATTAATAAACAGGAACTTCCTGTGAATCTATTTTATTTAAAAGCAGAACAGGTGTGAGGATGTAGTCACCCATTTAAATTGTATCATGCAGTGCACAAGCTGGAACATATAGTTACACAAATACCGGCTGACATTTCACGTAAATACGGTGATCAAAGGCAGTACAAGTTTTCTCGGACTCTGAAATTAGGCAAACCATATTTCCAGAAGACATCCTGTTCTGCCAGCAGCCATTTCCTAAGAGACTTTGCCACGCACAAGGTACGGTGCTCTAGGAAAATGAGTTGGAAGCAAAGGTCCCAAGAGCAGTGTGTTCAATTAAGATCAACCAGTTTATTTCAAGCTCTGGCACACTGTTATTTCCTGCACGTGAGAGGAATGTTTCTGCAGGAGGAGGTGCTCAAGGATATTGCTCTGTGATGGCTGGAAGTGGCCAGGAGCTGGGGTAGGGCAGGAGTATGGGCTGGCTCCTGCTTTGTTGGGCTGGGGAGGCAGCTGATGAGCTCCAATGTAGCCTGGGGAGGTAGCTGATGGGTGCACCACATCTGTGCCTGGAGGAAGGCTGGACACAGCCTTTGCAGCTGGAGGACAGCTCCTGACACTCAGCCACTCTGGCGCTTGCAGCCACGGTCAATTGCCTTGGCCCGGGCTCCTGCTATAGTGATCTCATCGTCACGAAATTTTGTAACGGTGAGAGTGCCTCATGCCCAAGTGACAAACAGAAAGCTGTCATACCATGGCACTCTTCTCTAAGCCTCCTGGGGAGTTTTTTGCACACATCCTATTTTCTCCATTCCCCAGTGAAGTGGCATAAAACAAAATGGGATTTAAAGCTTTCGTTCACTTGCCTTAATAGACCAGGATTCAATCAGAGCTCACGCACTGTGCTGGTTATTGTGTTTGACAATCCAGACTTGCATCTCCAGGACAAGAAGGACCGCATCCTGCCATCCTTCTGTGTTTGAATGCAAATAACTCGCATGGAAGTGAGGTAGAGCTTGAATGAGAATCAGGTAGAGGGAATGGACCCAGGACGTGGTTTGGTGTGTTACAGCCACACTTCTCACTGTCCTTCTACACCAGCCATTCTTATTATTTCACTCCAGTTAATAACATCTGTCTCTGTTAGAAAGGTGTTTTTTTGTTTGTTTTTTTTTTTGCCTTGGAAAAGTTAGGAATCACTTTGAGCAACATGATTTTCCCAGATATTGTATTCTTTATTTTCTCATCAATGTAATAGGTAGATTATCGCATGCTATGACAAGAGAGTTAATAGAGATTACAGCTGAACAGTCCCCTTTTATGAGAATAGACCCTTTATGACTGCCTCCTACCCCCTTCTGTGATATTCTTTGGTTTTAACAGAAATTCAGTTTCTGAAGTCTTAAGGAACTGTATTAAATACCTCCATTGTGATTTCTTTTCACTGTACTTTCTGCTTCCCCTTATTCTGAAAAGAGAAACCTCGACTCTGGTATAGGATCTACATAATATGAACTGCAAAGGAAGCGGCACAGCATCCAGGAGACCTTTTACTGCTTCTTCATCGTATTCCTCCCTCCTCCTATTGCACTAAATTCTCCAGATGCTCTTCCACTTGCCATAGAATAAACAAACCTCTTGAAACTTAAAATTTGATCTAAAAGCAAGGGCATTTGGGCTAAATTAAAATGCTAAATATGCTTCCATAGCCTTCCCTTGCTTCACTCAGAGTTGATTATATAGATCTAAAGATAAAGCTTCATTTTGAACCTATATTTGAGACAGCACCAAAAAGCATTCCAAAAGTGGGAAAAACTCTCAAGTTTTCATGTTGCAAGAAATTTTGAGGGGCATTTGCTGAGAAATCTGCTGTTGTGCTCCACATATAGATGTTATTATATTGAAAAAGATGCCATACATATAGCATGCCTGAAAGCATGACAAAGGAAAAGTCAGGCAGGTGTTGCCTACAATTGTTTCAGTCATTTAAAATCTTTGGAAATGCCCAGGTATTTATATTTTTTACCTCTGCTACTTTGTCTTTCAAATTGGTCTGTTTAAAATATAGTAAAAGACAGAACTGAAAGTGTCTGAAATAAGGAAAAAATTCCCACTCAACTTCCCTCACTCCCATTTCTCCCAATCTCCACTAACATTATGAAATCAAAACCCTCCTCTACTTCATATCCAATAGTTGGAGGCACTAAATTTTCCACACTTTGATTGATTTTCTTCTGTTTTAAGAAGAAGAAGAAAAAATCCATGTTCTTGGTGGAGAAGTACAGAGTGGGTATTATCTAAACTTCCAGTGAATCACAGCTGACAGTGTTGCTATTTCTGGGCCAGAGAATCACTCTTTGAACAAAATGCAATAGCTGTGTCTTTTCAACCTGCGCTTCAGCAGAGTGAAACAGCAGGATTCCCGTACTGTATAATAACTGTCAGAAACAATTTCTGCTCTGTAAGTGAGGTGAAGCAAAATGTCAAAATATTTGAATACATTTCATTGAGGATATCTTCTTTTAAATTAGTGAAGGCTAGAGGAAGAGAATCCTATTCTCTCACATAATAAATATGCATGGAACAGGGGGGCCAAGTGAATTCTAATAAAGCTGGGTCCTTGCTCGTTAATGTGTTAGAGAACCACAACAATAAAACACAATAATTATTAGTTAAAGAAATGCCAGCATTGGCCTTTTACCAGAACCTCTGAACATATAAATTGCTATAAATTTAGACTGTCTAAAGGCACTGCGTTAATTACCATATTTTATAAAATGCCTTGGGTAGAGGGGAGCAATCACAGGAATCCAGCCTGAGTGTGTATATCTCGTTATAAGTACTACTGCATTCCTTGCAATTCATTAACCCACCCGCTTTACCTTTTCTCGTACCCAGAGAAGAACGGTGAGGAAAGTTAGCTAAACAATATTTCATAGTTTTGTAGGGTTTTCCACCCCTGCAGATCCCAAAGCACCTTATGAAGAAAATATTTGAGATTTTGCAAATATCTAGACTTGAGATTCTTTCAATAATACTCTCTTGAATTTGCAGACAACTCTTTTGTGTTCCCATGTTTGCACACACGGGCTGGAGAAGGCCACGCGGGTTAACAAGCTCGTGCCCAGCACTAAGCAGTCATGCAATGGATTTATGTCTGAGAAGATGGGTGAATTGAACACCCAATTCACATTCCCCAAGAACTGCCAGTCACAAAACACTTTCAGACAATTTAATACCAGAGTCAAGATAGCTGCAAAGTGCCACAAGAACAGAACAGCGACAGTGAAAGGCACAGCCAGTATCTGAAGTCCCTGCAGCAGTGAGGAAATTATGTGCAAGTACCTCAACAGCTCTAAGATGTGCATTGCTCTCATATGCCACAGACGAGTGGACTCACTCTTTTTCTAGAGTCCATGCCTGTCTGACATGGTGCACCAAAACACTAGGACCATGGATGCATCAATGTTTCAGCTCAATGTTTCATCTCCAGCTATAGCCAGTCTAGCACAATTCCCAGTGAAGTGGAAAAAGCCTGCTTGAAGCTAAACTGAATGCTGAGGAAAGGAAAAAATATCCCTAGCCCCTGCAGTCACCTGTGGAAACGGAAATGTCACTCTAGCGTTAAGTAGGTGAAAGGCAAGTGAAATACGTATTTCCATTCCTCTAGTAAGAGGAATATGAGAGTCTATAAAAAACCGCCCTCCAGTTTCCTGAATGAGTGTTCTTGGTGACTGCATTGAAATGCTGAAGTGGTTCCATCATTACGGTGGCTAGCAGAAATAATGAGCGCACTTTATAATGAGGGAGGCACACATATACACACACACACCCAAAGGCAGGAATTCTCTGTGTCAGTGAAAATATGACTGGCCCCGAATTAATTTAGGATTCATTAGTTCACAGAGCTCATTATATCACATTATGAGATAAGAGTTCAGCCTTATATATTGTTTCACAGAGTTGTTTTTTCAGTTGGTGCTAAAATGTTCTCATTTGATAAGGCTGCTATATAGTTCCTTAACTTGAGTATCTAATACTGACGGACTGCTATCTAATTCCTACTCTGTCCGGCATTTTATCCTTTGCCTATTTGGGACCTCTCCCCTCCCCCCCAGTCTCTCAGGAGGTAATCTGACCTCCCTAATGCAAATAACTATATCGTTTTGCAAATGAAAACCACAAATCTTTGTTAAAAACTATACATTTATGGAAACATAAAAAATAACTGGGTTGTGTGGTTTTCTGCTGAAACTAGTGTCAGTCAATAACGTTATTTTGAAATATTGATCAAATTGGTTGCATTCCCAACCTTTGCTAGTAAACTAGATTAAATCTAGTAAATACCTATCTAACTGCCCATCTATCAGGAGGCATTTTGACACTAGTCCAGTGCAGAGTGCGTAATGATAGACTACAGCACAGTGCCTGCGCTGAATGCAATTCCAGTTACACCAGTTCTACTAAAAAGAATTACTGTTAATATGTTTTTTTTTCTTTCCATCTAACTGATGCAGTTCCTCTGTAACAAGAAGAGAGTTGTGATTATAGTCATTGTTTACACTTTTAAGGTGTACGGGCTATGTTATTCCAAGGCAAGTTATAGCAAATAAATATTCTTGTTTTCTTCTGGATAAAATCTTCCTCATTTGTGAGAATTCTGATTGTTGATGTGATTGCTGAGCTGTATTATTTAAAATAATGTAGCAAGAGATTACAGGTTTCTTTAGTAATACCGGGATGAAATTACAAACCATTTCGGCAGTGTTCAGAGGAAGATAATGGCAACCCTTGGTAATGTACAACAGTCTGCCAAAATTGCTGAAAAGAAACAGGAAATTTCATCTAATCCACATAAATTGAGTGTGGGGAATATCAGGCTGGAAAATACTTGCTTTAGTTCTGGGGTGTTGCAGGTAGCTATCAGGGATGAAATTTGTCTCTCAGCTCATCTAACCATAGCAAATGCAGGACTGGTCGCAACTGCATGTTTGCAAGTATTTTGAGTAAATTCAATAATCATCATTGCCTTATTTTCCTCCTCATTTCTTTCTGTTCACCACTCTGTCTAATCTCTCCCTTCTTCTTATACTTTCTCACCCTGAGGATCAACGTTCTGTCATTAATATGGTTCAATACCTCCTTCATTACCCATTTCTTCTTCTCTTCTCCATCCCATTAAAACTCTGGCTAATTAAATCCTCTTTTGTCTATAATATCCCTTGCTATGGACTCCTTGGTAATTGCTCCTTGTCTTGCCTACACTATTTTGCCATCACCTCTGATTGCAGGCTCCATAAGACCCACTTCCCAGCCTACGCTGTGAAGCGTGCATGCAGCCAAGTAGAAGCCATCCAAAAAAGGGAGTCAGTTCATTTTTCTTGATGAACACCTTTTAATGCATGTCTCTCTTTTAGCTCATTACATAAAGGTGTAATTAATTATTTTCTTCTTATCTTTGAAGATGATTGCACAGGTTTTAGTAGTTTGTCTGTTACTTTCCTTTCTGGCAAATAGCAATGAGCAGCTTTAAATGAAAAGTCTGGCTTTCAGTTAACTTGTTGACTAGTTTCAGACATACATACACAAGGGTAACAATTTTCTTTTGGAAGAACCTACATGGCATATATTCATATGGCTTACATTCCTTGAATAGCATTTTAAGTGTATGAAAGAGCATGCTCCTTGGTAAGGATTAGGGAACATGCCATTTGCATTTCAGATGTCAGTATTTTTTGCTGTTACCTTGGCACCAAAGAATAGACAGTGTTACCATGAGTTTTCCAAAAGCTTAAATTGTTTTGATTTTTTACTTATTTAAAAATGTTGATGGGGTTCTGTTTGCCTTTTCCAGAAAATGCTCTACTGAGGAGGAAATCAACCATAAAAGGGTTTGGAAAGGCAAATGTTTTGACAGAGTCATAACCTTTCATCACATGCTTAAAAGAAAAAAGTATTACAGACTTGAATGTGGGGGTGCAATAGACCCAGTGGAATAAAGATGATTTTCAGCAAATAAATAATCGAGGAGGTACCGTAGGACTGCTGTTGCCTTTCATGTAGGCTCTGAATCTTGCATAAAGTCCCTCGCAGAAGCCAAAGCAAGAGCTGATGAATATAATTGACCCTATTACAATTTAAATTTCCTGGCTGATTTGATGTAGAAGGTTTGGATCGAATGTATTGAAGCAGGAGAGCAGGTTTGGATCAATGCTTTTTCATGTTACTGTAACAGTAGAGGATCAAAATTCCTGTAAATATTTCTCATGCAGTTGCCAGTAATTACCCATGTAAACCACAAATGAATAGCTTTAAAACTCCCTCTAATTTAAAACACAAAATCAAGTACCTTGCCTATGTTTCTCACTTGCCCTGAGCTTTTATCTTTTTCCTACCATGGTCTATCTTTGTATTTCCTGCAACCCTTTTCCTTCAATCTTTATCTGATCACACATTTGTTTTTGAATGCCAGTCATTCCTCAGGTCTGTGGTCTCCTCAGGGCCTTGCATTTAAGTGGCAAACGGGGTGCAACGCATGGAAATGGGAGTGCAGCTAGTAGCTCTATAAACTAATCGCAAAACATGTCATGTTGCTTCTTGGAAGAAGACCAGGATGAACAGCAATGAGTAGCAAAGTGAGGCCCTTGCTTTTGGAGAGGTAATATGTTGCCTGTCTGGGACAGCAAAATCTCGAGCTGGTTGTGTGATAAGCTTTCCTTTAAGAGTGTCACAGGTTCCTTGTTCAACACCCAAATGCATGGGCTGTGCAGGAGAACACGTTAACATGAAGGTCTGTAACTGTATTAGCCCAAGAATTGTTTCAGGGGAAACCCTCAGAGGATGTTAAACATGTCCAAAAAGTTGTGTCAGTTCCCCATAAGTATCACATCCCATGCATTTTTTGCATTGGCTTTGTAGGTCAGCAGAACTATCTGCAGCACACTGCTTTCTCATTTCCATAAAAAAACAAGGGATTTTTCTTTTTTTACCTAAGTCTTTCAAATAATTAGAATACTCTCTAATGATAACCAGAAATTCCTCTTTGGAGGTAGATTAAGTATGTATGTTTTTTGGTTACTAATAGGTTTCTATAACCTCTTGGTTCCTATATTCCAGTATATGCAGTCACCTAAAGACTACCAGTAAGGGTAGAAAGCAACAACTAGCTTTCTGAAAAGACCTAAGTTACAAAGTCTGTTTTGCCATGGGAATGCCATGCTTCTGGTGAGTTGTATTTGTCATACATCCAGTGAGTCAAATGTTGTGTTTCCAGGGAGTGTGCTCTCTTACCGGAGACGTGGGGCTTGTTTGTGTCATCCAACCCTTCCCAAAACTTCAGCCATCAGAGGGGCCTGAAGGTGAGCCAGGTACAAGAGGGATTTTTGTCACCTGTGCAAATTTTAACTCATTGAGATGCAAAAGAGAAGGCAAACAAATTCCACCTTCTAGATGGAGGGTTTTCTTCATCTGAAACTGATGCATAAAGAATCCCAATGAAAATCTGTAAAGTATTTCCCTAATTGGGACACATATTAAACTTGGGAAAAAAAATGTTGTTAATGAAAAATACAAGTATTCTGAAGAGCAGAAAAAACCAAGAAGTAACTAAACAGAACTATCAGTAATGGCAAAAGGCTAACTAGCTATGAAATTGAGAATAAAAAAGTCTATAGAATTTGAAACAGAATATATAGTAGAGCAAGCAAAAAGAAAGTCTTGGACCTTCTCAGAAGGATTTTGGTACAGACATAATTCAGGAAAAAATGAATTCATTTAAGGCACTTCCTTAATCATAAGATTCTGTCTTCCAGGAGAAACGAGACCTACAAAAATAATTAGGGGCATGGAGTGAATTCATTTACAAGGCGAAAGATAACTAGTTATCTTTGGTAGGTGATGATTAAGAGTGGGAGAGGGATGCATAATAAGAATTTACAAATATTAGACGCATAAATATACAAAAAGCAGATTATGAATATGCAGTGAAGTATTTTTAAATCCAAGGACCAATGTTTGGGCTGTAGGTGACTTATTTGCTAAAGGAAAAAATACATGATATAAAGCCTTTTTCTAGGTAGGTTGCCAGTTCAAATCTGTCCCTGCCATGACATGACTTTATTATCTAAAGGCTACTTAGGATTCTGCTTGAAATAAATTTACTCCTGTTTTGGGAGAAAGTGTCTTCACTACGAAGCCTGAAGCCTGGACCAGCGCTGCTGCTCACTGCTTCAGCAGGGCAGCAGTGGAGCACCCAGCCCCCTCCAAACACTGGGGACGTGGGGTTACTGGTATGGGGTGGGCTGGGAGCCTCGCACCATCCCCATGCACTTGCACCTTTACAGGGTGCAAAGAAGTTTGTCCCCTGGCAGTGTCAGGATCTTATCTGTCTCGCACTGGGCAGGTAAGCAGTGAACCAGAAAGTGATTTTATGGACCCAGATTTTTGCAAAAATTGCATATATGTGAGAGCCAATGCAAAAGTCTTTGCAGAAACAGATTTTCATTAATTGCATTGGCATGTAGAGTGATGGATATGAAATTTCAGACAGATGAGAAAATGTATTGTGTTCCTCTCTCATATAATCCTAAAGTCTCAGTGTAACAGGAGTTCTCTGCTCCTCACTGACACCCAGACCAGCATGAGGATTTATGGAAAGCATCTCTGCTCAAGTACTGATCCACCTGCTGTGTTGGGCAACACCAGCACGACAAAGAAGCACTGCAAGCCAGTGCCCTCCTCACTTGCCTGGCCAGCCACCAAACAAGAGGTCTCCAAATCTAGCAAGCTCTAACCTGTTGTGTTGTGTAATCACAACTGAACTGCTTGTGTAGCCGGCATGTTTCACAATAGCCACAGGCTGTATCATTGGTATGGGCATCCAGAAGGAAGGCTAAGAGAACAATAAAACAGTAATGAACAGCACTATCAGGTAGTTTGGATGCTGCTAGCAACATCTGTGAGTGAATTAACGTGTTCTTTTACAGCAGGCTGGTAAGCATTCCCTGTAGCAGAAATAAAAGCTGCTTTTTGAGCTGCATCATCTCTGACAAAGAAAATCTGCTGCGTACACCCGTACTAATCCCAGTGATATGAAATATTCTTCTCAGAAGTATTGCAGATCGATTTCATTAGGGAGGGGGAGAGCCGAATGTGGGAGAGGTTTGCGGCGTTTCCTTCTGCTGCACAAGAAGCCACTTTCAGTGCCTTTGAACTCTTCAGGTAAATATTGTTTCACTGTGAAAGGTTACTGAAACTTAGAGTTTCCGAGAAAATGGGTTTGATGATAATTAAATACATCCAAGTAGGAATAAGCTTATCTCCTCAAAGAAATAAGAAGTATATTTAATTTTCCAGTCCTCAGGTTCCTTTGCAGACCATAACATGCATGCTCCTTTTCAGCAGAAGTCTCCACTGATTTGGGCTTTACTGTCTTTAATCAAGCAAATCCACCCGTGCCTCAATTAAGACCTGAAGAATTAGCACTTAATGTCATAAAAGCGTATATTTTAATTTCATCTACAATACATAAATTGATTATAGAAGGCAATCTGTTCCCCCAGTCTTCAGCCCTTCTCCCACTTCCTCCATCCTCCCATTTGAGTAATACGGTTTGGAACAGGAAAGGTTAGGTTTTCAATACCTGTGTCCGTGAGATGTACTGTAGTGTGACACAGGGTCTCTTTTCTTACAATTTTAAAAATGAGAATAGATTTTCTCATTTCTCCTCCTTCATCACAGTTAGCTCTTCTCAATGTAAAATGTGATCTGTACACGTTTGAATTGTCTTTATCATTGATAACCAAAGATTTTTAAAGGGAAGGTGGAAGAATGCAGGGATCCTTGACTGCTAGTGGTGTTTTAAGCACAGATTTTCTGGAATTTCCCTTAAAATGTCAGAGCTTGCTTCTTTTTTTTTTTCTTTCCAAGAATGCTGGAGTTCAGGGAATGGGGAGGGATTGTCCTCTGTCCTACTGTCCTACCTAGGAATTAATGCCTGTATCTGCTGGCCATGTGGGTTGAAGTGAAGTTTCTTCATACTTCTTTTTCAGACAAGTCGTTATGGTTTGCAGACTCTCTTTTGTTGCCAGATGCAGTCCTAATACCTATTGCACGGGCTGTTTTTCCTCTGCAAAGGTGGTGGTGAGCTTGCATGAGGTGATTTAAAATGGCATACCTGCCCTGAGTTGAAAATAGCTGATCTAGTTGCTTTACTCCAGCTGAAGATTTTCTGAAGAACTGCTTCTCTGTTGGTTTCAGGGAGGCTGGATGCCTGATAACAATGGGAAAAGAAATAGTTCTTACCCATTTCACTCTCATTTTTATCAGCATATTAATGCTTGTACTGTTGAAGGCTTCTTTTTCAGTCCTTTGCTGTCAATACATTTAAACCCCAGCATCTAGTTGTACAAGCCAATTAAATCCCAAATTCACTTGTCAGAGCACTCCCTCTATGTGTCTGCCATGTTCTGGAGCCAAGTTCTTCAGTTTCTTGGTTTTAGTCCAAGAGGAAACATTAACAATAAATAACTATGAAGATCTGTATGCTGGGAGTTAAAACAGTATCTATTAAGGGCACTCCATGAAAATGATCTTGAAATACATTATGTGAAAATTAAATAAAACCTGTAAGAATATTAAAGCTCTCATGAAACAAATGGAATGACTCCTGAGAAAAACAGTAAATGAGGTGCCCAGTGTTTTTAAACTGTTTAGATTTTTTTGGCAACTTACACAGTAAGTCAATGCTCTAAACCGGAGAATTCCAAACAACTTTCAATTGCCTTAAGCATATTTTGGACTCAGTTCTCAGTGTGGACAAATGTAGCAAAGGAGAAGAAATCTGGCTCAAAACTAGTGAAGTATGAGCACTGAAAAAACTTAAATATGCACAATATGTGATTTTCTATTATATTTTTAACAGCATTTCAAGGTTGGATACATAATTCATGGCATTTCTGATGTCTTGAGAGAAAGTGTAGTGGTGTAAAATTTCTGTGTCAGCTTATTTTGGCTTGGGCATGTACCCATACCTCTGAAAATTTTTCAGTTCCCTTTAAACTATTATGAATATAAAAACTCCAGTGCTATGATCCAAAGCGCACTGAAAAACCATTCCACTTACTCCAAAATGTCATCCAAATCTGCCTGCACTGTTTAACAGAAGGGATTCATTCCTTGTGTTGAGCAGGCTACGTAGAAATATAAGGCAGCGCAGCTGCACCCATTTCAGTGACCTGCTCCTCCAGAAAGAAGCAATCATCTCCTTGGAGAGGGGACCACAGTCTTTGTTGTTGTTGTTGTTGCTGCTGTTGCTGTTGCATTTTTCACCCCAGTTGTAGCACAAGACGTGGTGGCAGGCCCCATATCTGGCAGGCACTCTTGGTTTGGCATCACACGAGCCCTATTTTCAAGGTGATGTGTGGATAGCCGCTGCCTTGCTCGTGCCCTCAGCCCACGGGCTGCGCCTGCGCTGCCCTGGCGTGTGGCTGGCGTAGCATCCGCCGTGCTCGTCCTGCAGCCAGAGACTGCTGGCCTCGCCTAGAAGCGTCTAGAAGAAAGTAAACCGCAGTGTTAGCAAACTCCCGTGATTATTTTTTTTCCCTTGGGTGGGTTGAGTCTGTTCACTTTTTGTTGTTGGAGATGAGAACTGAGCTGTATGGCTGTACACAGCTCCGACTCACTTCAGTGCTGAGGTCAGCCCGGGCTAAAGCACGGTTCACCCCTCCAGCATCCCCCAGCGAACAATCGCCCAGCACCCAACCGAAAACGAAGCCCCATGCAAACACTCGAGCCGCAGACCCTTTTATCAGCGCTGAAAGGCTCTCAGCGGCATGTCAGCGGGTCTGCTGCCGCGCAGGGCTGGCTGGCTGCCGGGGGCACTTCCCCGTCCCCGCGGGGCTGGCGAGGTGGCTCTCCATCACGGTGCACTCGGCTGCTGTCGCTCGGCTGGAGACGTTCAGGGAGGCCCTTCAAGGGAGACGCGGCCGTGGTAGGAGGGCCACGTGGTAAACAGCAGCTGTTATTCTCAGCTCTCCGCACACGGGGTTTAAGACAGAAAAGAAAAGAGAAGGAGAAAGGAAGAGGGAGCATTGTGACAATAAGTAGTGTGCTGCGTGCTCAGGACTTGAAGAAGAAAGTGCTGTTAGAAACGAAAATAAGGAATAGGTAATGTCCTTAGCCTCAGGAATGAAATATTCCTTTAATAACTGTTTTCCTCTGCTACTCTTACAGCAATTTCAGTCTTGTGATTTTCCACACGCCGCTGGTGGACTAAGATGAAAGGGGGCCAGTCGAGTGGACTCAAAGCCCATTGCCTCCCCCACATAACCCCAGAACAGCCACGTTCTCAGAGGACTTCTGGGCCACCACGTCCCTCTACTGGTGCTCCCTCTTGTTCCTCTCCCCAGTGGACCGATTTACAACCAGGAGATGTTATAAATATACACCCTAGAGATTCCTCAATCCAGCTCCTCGCCAGCATGCCTTATTTCTTTCTTGTGTGGTGATGATAATTAACAGCAGCATTCTTCAGGGCTCAGTCCTGCAAGTTCTCCCCTTGCAAGGGAGATGTCTGGGAGAACAAGCCTATCTGTGGCAGTGCGGAGAGCGCTCATATGAACATGGCATGCATGACTCTGTTCTAAATAACCCTCTTCCATAAGTACTATTAGCACTAGGGAGTGCCAAATTAAGAGCAATGTGAAATGTTTGCGAATAGTGACTAAATGATGGAGACAATAACAATGTAAATAACTTGGTAATTTAAATAGCTGGTTTATAAATAAACCACAGTCAATATATATTCCTGCTGGTCTCTAAAGAAATTAGACCAGTAAATTCCTGTGAATCACAATAAGGAACATATTTTGTGCATTTATAATAAATCTCAAAGCTGCATGATGAAGTACTTTTAATTATTGTAGAGTGGTACAGGCAGCAGCTTTATATATTATATCTCTCAAATCAATAACAAAAGAAGTGCTTTGCAGGAACTGATGTTGTACTTTTGCAAGAAAAGAAGTTGTACTTATAAAGAAAGAGTTGAATGCTAACCTTAATTTGTCCTTGCTAGTCATTTTAATTGGCATATATCTTAAAACACAGTTACCTCATGAGGGGTCACTATACGTGGAAGAACGTAGCACACCTTAAACTGGGTGAAACTGTGGTGGGGTTTGCATTTTAGTTGTAAATTAAAGGAAAAATAAATGCAGAAATACTTTTCTTTGACTTTATAAGAAACATGCATGGAAGCAGAGATAATTTCTCTGAACACTTTTTATTTAAAAAAGTATGAAAGGAACTCTGCAAGATGGGCACTTGAGAACAGTATTTTATTTTAAAAGAAACTAAAAACTGCTCGCAGTAGGCAAAATCCCCAACTGGATCCTTTAGCCCGTTGCATTCAGCAGGTAGCCTGGATTGTTTGCATAATAGTAAAACTCCAACAGTGACACTTGAAGCAGAACTTTATGCATTTTTAAAGACAGCTAAAAAAAAATGAATTTGATTCTTGCATTCCTGTTTTCAGACATGCCACTGGAAAAAATAAACCAATATACAGTCTTAGTAAACTAAGATTAGCAGTCCAGAGTGATCTCTCAACAACTTCTATTCGTGCAGCATGAACACTTGGGGGATATTGGTCCCCTCCAAGGTCACTGTAGATCCATTTTTCAGAAAGTCCACCTTGCTTATAAGTGGCTTCGTGTTCAGATAACCCCATCTGTCCTTCTGAGGACCTTCAGGGCACTTCAGGGTCATTCTTCCGCTCTGCAGTCATTCCTAAATCACCTGGTTAGTGTTGGCTGCTGAGCACGCTCCCATGAACTGGCTGTTCGTGGGAGGGTGGTGGGCTCAGGTCCCGGAGCTAAGGTGCTGCCCTGCACCAGCTTTCCTTTCCTTCATCTTGTGGGGTTTTTTCTCAGGAGAGCCTCAAGTGACATGCTGACCGGCCCCTCCAGTAAAGCCTCTTGCTGCCAGCCCACAACCCTGGTGCTCGCCCGGCTTTGGTGTTGGCCGTGTTTGGCCCCAGCAATGGCCACGATGTTCATGTTGTCCATGGTTCATGGTGCTGTGCCATAACTCGGGTCTCTCATGCTCCAGCTGGGGAATATTTCACAGCAATCAGAAACAGCATCCACTCAAGACCGCTTCAAAGACATGGTGGCTTAACCACCATAGAATATTTGGGCACCTACTTTCCCATTTTTGTCATGTTTAGCACATCTGGCAGAGTAATCACCCTCATAATAGCTGACACTTCAATGGCGCCTTTATGCCAAAGTATCTCCCAGGCATTCAGCTGCTGTGCAGGGAGCGGCCAGCTGCCCCGGGCAGTGTCGCCGGCGGTCCCTTCCTGGCATCACGCGGCAGTGGGCAGGCTGAGAAGTGCCCTCGCCCAGCCTGAGCTGCAGCAAGCTAGTGATGGGCAGGATGAAATATACATTTTTGAATGGATCCTGGGGCTAATATTATCCTGGGAGAAAGTTCTTGATAATTTTAATGACTGTAACAATTCAGGAAAAAGTCTCTGTGTTAGATCTCATTCCAGTTTAGCATCTTCTCAAGACTGCACCAAATAGCAAACGTCTGTGAAGAGGTGTCCTCTGCCCAGCCTGTCCCACCCAGCCCAAGACCCTTTTACCCCTTTCCTCCCACAGGAGTAGGAGGTACAGCAGCAAGGCAGCACTTTCCTCAAGAAAAGCTTGGGTTTTGACCATGGGAGGGAAGGGCATTGATTTCAGCAGACACACAGTGACATCCACAGGAGCACCGTCGCAGCCCGGTGCATCGATCCTCATCTTCTGATAGAGACAGATGCACTGCTTCAGAGTGAAAGAGAGTTACCTTCCGAATAGCAGCGCTTTCTGCAGCTCCATCCCTTTGCCTACGCAGCCTGCCAGCCAAACTCCTTGCAGAGTAACTCTGTTTAGCTGACAAGAGTTAGTGTGATCACAGTGCAAGGCAACGCGCTTGCTGTTTGCAGAAAACCGTGGGTTAAACTATAGCTGACCTTCAAACCCCGCCAGCATTCACAGTGCTCTACTGAAGCTAAATGCAAGGCTAATTTATGAATGGGGCAACTCATCAGCAGAATTTTAATGAATAAATGATGTGCCCATTCATTATCTTTCCATTTCCAAGTGTTAATAAACAGCCTGGTGATAATTAACTGAAGTTCTACCTTTATAGAAAAGTGGCGCTTCATAAATACCAAATTGTGCTATTATCGTACATATGTGCTGGGTTTCCATGAATATATAAATTCAGCAATTACCTCTGGAAAAGCAGTTTAGTAAAGAAGAGGAAAGTCATATAACAATTAAAATCTGAGAAACAAACAAAACGTCCTCTTGATTCAGAAATTCAATGACAGTAAACAGGGCAATGCAATCAGGAAGGAAAGCCCTGCCCTAATCAGCAACTGTGATTTTTCCCATAGCTTGAGATGTGGCTGAGTGAGGGATTGTCAAACCTGTCTGCAATCAGCTGAGGGAGGCTTTAAGACGCTAAGTGTCAGAAATTTATGCCTGAGGAAGCGAAGCCTAGAGTCACACGATTATATCAGAAGGTCAGCTCTCTTTTGCAGAACAAACAGAAGCCCCCAAATTTTCTAGCCTTCCTGGAAAATTACCCTGCAAAAGATGAACTGACCTTTACCAGTGCCGGGCTCTGCACATAGCTGAGAGAGGTGTGAGCTGCTTCTTTCATCTCAATAAGATGTTAATTCCAATTCCCCATTTCCCAGGGGAAATGCCGGGTCCCACCGGAGAGGGCGGCTGCGGAAGCGGGGTGGATGAGGGGGGGGAACGTTCCTGCGGCATGCGAGGTACCCCTGCGACAGGAAAAGGCAGGAGGATGCTAGTGCCATGAAGGTGAATGTTCCTCCAAATTTTGATGAGTTGCAGGGCAGCAGGGAAAGAGATCAGACCTCATAGGATTGTGACTGTCATCTTGGTCTCTGGAAAACTAAGCAAGGGTAGAGCTTGTAGAATATTTGGAACAAGATTTCAGAGGAAAATAAAGGGCACAGAAAGCGGTGCTGACCTCTATCCAGCCACCGTTACCTGGAGCTGTGTTTGGCATGGGGTACGCGGGCAGTTCTGCAGCCAGAGCTCTCCTACCCTGGCCTCAGCGCTCGCTGGGTTTGGCCAAGCCCACCACGAAGCCGTGCGTGGCCAACTGGAAGCACACCTGGGAAGAGCACCTAGCGGTGCTTTGTTGTGAAGCGGAGATGCTGTGCCCAGTTGCTTGATGTGGCTGGTCCTGTATCTCCATCACCGTGTGGGGCAGTGGGGGACGCCTACAAAATGGGCTAGTGACAGCAGGGCGAGGGGGTGGCACTAACATGTTGGGCTGCACTGCTCCTTCCCATTGCGAAGAGGTGCCATGCTCTCCTGGGGACAGCGTTCCTTTACTGAGGGGAAAACCTGGGCTCTGCCGCTCCCAGGTGAGCCGAGGTCTCCAAGGGACAAGGAATAGCACTGGGACAGGAGAAGGGGGAAGAGAAATTTCTGTTTTTTTCAGACGTGCTGCTTGGCTTACATTGCTATTTCGGTTGCAAACCCAAATTACGACTCTGGGGCCCGGGGCGGTCAGCAAACTGATCCCGCCTGCTGACTTGGTACGCACATGCACAGCTTGAGCAGTTCCGTGCTGCTTTTAGACAACTGCTTCCGAGCCCTTGTCCACGTGCAGCCAGGGTGAGGAGGAGATTATCTTGCCCACAGCAGGTGCCAGTGTTGATTCATGGCTCAGCTAGCCGCGGTTGCTTAGCTATGCAGCTGCCATCCCCCTGCTTCCCATATCTCCATGCAGTTCCTGAAGCGAAGGCTACTCCAGCGAGGGAACGCACTGGGCCTAGAAAGGCAACTTCCTTTGATGAGGACCTTTCAAACCTCTTTGACCTGACCTCACTGACAAAAGAGCCCTTCAAAGAAGATGAACTGTTTCATGTGGCAGCAATTTCTCATGTCAATCAAAAAGATTTTTTTCTTACAGCAACAACTCTCTATCCTTTCCCCACCAAATTATTCATTTTAATACAGATATCCTCCTCTCTACAATGAACACCCTTGGGTAGCGTCTTCCAGTGTCTCACAGACACANTCTTTGATTAATATTCTTCTCTTGCATTTTTAAAACACACATCTTCTGAAGAGCAAGATACTTCATCTCAGGGCAGATACTTCATCTGGTGGTCTTCTGAATATCTTTTAAGGAATAGATCCTCAAATCTCTCTCTCTCTCTCTTTTTAAAATGACAGAATGTTTGACCTGTTGGCCTGAAATTTTTTACTCAGTTTTCTGCCTTAAAATATTGCTGTAGCAGTATTTGAACTTCTGTGACATTGGGAGATATAAGTCAGATAAATATTTCTGATGTGGAAGTTACTATTAAACCGCAACATGGATCCATAACCCTGAACCATATTTTAGCCAAGAAGGAAATAACATGGCTGCGCAATTCAGAAGAAGCCATAAAAGCTGCTTAAAATGGCCTACATTTCAGCACATCAAATTGTCCTGCATTGAAAGTGCATTCTCTCACATTCCTTCCAGGCTTAGAGAGAGCCTTGGCCTCCTCTGTAACTCTGGAAACCTCTACATCTTTGTGATGGAGAAATCTCCTTCCCAGTGATATAAAGCATCTGTTCTGATCCTTGAGCAGGAAATGCTAAAGAGAGAAGGAGAAAAGAAATACTCTAGTAGATTAGTTTGGAAGAAAATAATGTGTCCTCCTTAATCTATTTAGAGATTTGGAACACCTCAAGAGCTTCAGCAGAGATGGATGGATGGTCAGGAAGTCAATGAGGTGGTCAGCTACACACCCATGGCTTAGTCATATTGTCATTGTTCCAGGACTTTCCTGGCATTTCCACTTTCCACCATATGGCTGTCATTACCCCAAATGTGTGAAATGCATATGTGTTGGGGATGTTCGTAAATAAAATTCTATGTGGTGCCGATAGTTAAGGTGGTATAGCCATGTCCACCTTTTCAGCTGCTTCTAATTTCATTACTCTTTACCTCCTCCTTTGTTTAGTGTTTTCTCAAGTTGCTAAGTAATTATTTTATCTATTTATTTGGAAAATGAGTTGGCTTAGGCATTTTTTAAAACTAAAAAAAGAAAACTTCCACTTTTAAAATGAGACCAAACTTGTAAATCCTGGTAACTGGACATTTTTGATAAAGAGGATGTGCAGAAAAGCAAAATGTCCTACCTGTGGGCTGGTGGAAATGAGCTGTGATTCGAAAAAATGATAAGAGTTTTTTAAAATGTCCTTTTTTGCATGCTTTCTGTGTTTAATAATAATGGGATGTGATCACAGCCTAGTGGTCTTGCGAGAATGGCTGGTATAGGAGCGTGTAAATAATACTATGCTTTTCTCAATGATCACTGAAGTTATATAGAAAGTTTTCCACTAAGCTGCCAGAAAGAAGCTTGTCACTGCCCGTGTCAAAGTTTGATCCACATAACTCAGGAAATTTTACATAAAATGAGGCAGAAAGTTCGATCTCGGGTTGTACCTCCTGAATGCCTCGAGGTGTCCTGGTGCTCACATGGTGGAAGAGGTCTATTTCTGCCATTTTAAAGAGACAAAAAGATTCCATTGGAACTCTCTTAAATTATTAAAGTTGCAAAATCAAAAGTTCAAAGGCTGGGAAAACGGGTAAGAAAGGCAGCTGAAATTTAATTCTGGTGTCTGAACTAGGCTTTTTATTGCAGCGTGAAGCAGTTTTGCTATGATCCCAGGTCGCTCTGAATCATGCTGATCATTTACTGCATGGTGTCTGCCACCAATGTCCTCAGACCCTGTGTGATGGCAGAGCGGGAGCCTCCTGGCTCCGAAAGTCACAGTTAAAGCAAGGAACACTGCTGTTAGCAGAGGCTTGGATGGAGCGGTGCATGCAACTGAAGGTTTTATAGAGGGCAGCATTACTTTTTCCATTGCGTATCAATGCCTGAGGGAAACTGAGGCTGGGTTTTAGTTGTCGAAGTTTATTTATGTACAGGCAAAAGCAATGATTTTGTGCCAGAATGGGCTAACCTCAACATTTCTTTAAAGGGAAAATGAGCACTTGAAAGAGGTTGTAGCTCAGACCTTTGGTCAGAGCTATTTGTTGCAGCTCTTTGGAAAAGTAGGCACAGGACAGGAATTCTTATCCAGGTATCTAGTTTCCCCAGGAAAGAAACAAAAACAAAAACAAAAACAAACAACAAACAACAAAAAAACTTGCTCTGCCTGAGGTTCCACCCATCCTATCCCCAATACATATTTTTTTAAACTAGTGATGATTGGTGCAGGCAATTTTTACAGGCTACAGCTCTCAAGTATTTGAATTTACTAGAAACTGTGAAAAGCAGTGCCTGCACAGGGCAGAGCAATGCAAACGAGTGCTGTGCTGGAGGTTTCCTGGTGGAGGAGCTCAGCGGCAGGAGCAGGATCCCGGCAGCAGCCATCACCCGTGGCGTTTGGTTGCCAGCTGGCCAAGCAGGGGCTGCTCGCTGGCCACCCCTGGGGATGTGGCTGCCCCAGGATGTCAGGGAGGTGACAGCACTGGGGCGGAGGGCGAGGGGACGAGGGGGTCAGGGTGGGAGGGTACTGAGGCTATAGGGAACATACAGGATTTGGGGTTGTTGCAAGCAGGCAGAGGAGGAGGGGAATAGGAATATAGGACACAGTTTCATAGTAAACTAGGCTTCGCTAATGATGCTGCTCTCAGAACTGCTTGTTTTCGAACTTGCAAAGAGTCTGTCAAGTGCTGCCTTTTTTTCTCTCTTAGGCTTTTCTCCTCATTACTGTGTTCTTTTCTTTATTGCCGTCCCATGCTGTGACTTTGATTCTCTGCTCTGAGTCACAACGCATCCACTGCCTCTTCATATTTTGAAATGCATTTACATCAGTGTTAATACAAAAGTGTATTTTGGCATAATAATTGTATCCAGTTATTGACCACATAATCAATAGTGCAGAGTTGGTAGAGCCTTTGCGGCTAGCTCAGTCAAGTCATCAACCAAAGCAGTAAAAGCCTAAATGTATAGCCCTGTAAATGGTCCTAACAGTTACCTTATTTTAAAGGGCTAAAAGGGACGTGAGTTTGTGTTGTTTTTCCTCCCAGCCATACATAAAGCTGCCAAACAAGATAATTTCATCCTTTTGTTCATATCTCAAACCACCCCAGGACCAGGCACAAATTACCGCAGGTGTCAGGACCAGACCATGGGGAGCCCTGTGCAGCAGCAGGGGAACTGCAGGCCGTGTCACGCCTGGACCACCTTGGCAGACGTGGGGACCTCAGTCACCTCACACCCTGCGCACGTCTCCGTGGGCACTGCGCTCACTCTCGAAGTGAAAACCAAGCTGTCACAGTGCTGCCAAGTAACACAGGGCTAGGGAACAGGCTCAACTGCTGGCCAGCGGCGTGACTTGGTGTGCTCTTGGTGCTGGCAGCTTCCCTCCCTCACCGTCAGGACGTGGCTGGCCCTCGAGCTCGGCTCCTGCCATCGGCCAGGCTATGCTGGGTTTGGCTCCCTCTGTCCTAATGGGCCTCCAGGACGCTCCCCACAGCTCCCCGCTTGCCCCCGTGCCATGTCAGCACCGAGCATCTTCCTGCTAGGACAATGTCACTGTCACAGTCTGCAGACCCTCCTGTTGTTTCAGGGCCAAACACAGTGACGGCAACACCAGAATGTCATATTTACCTCTTACACCTGTAGGAGCATCCCATAGGGCCCTCGGGAGACCCAGCACCAAGTGCCACGCAATGTATGTTGGTCAGTCTGTACTTTTTGAGCCTGAGCCAGAGAGCAGCTCCTGGAGCTGTTATTTAGCGGTGTAGATACAGCTGCTGTGACTAGGCAGTGTGAGCATCTGAGATGGAGGACGCTTCTCCAAGGGTGCATGAACTGGTGGGAGGTGGTGAAAGAACTCCCATTTGCAAAGGTATCTGAGCATTTTTTTTTCAGATCAGGCTGAACTTTGGTGTCTTAAATGAACTTAACCTTCAGACAGTGTGAATGCTCAGCATTATGGAAACAGACCCTTTCTAAAGCCTTACGCCAGCCACCCAGAATCTGAGGCACCTCAACTCATTGGCTACTTTGGAAACTCTTGGCCTGAATTACTGGCTGGCTTGCTGTCCTCTGTTCCTGTAGGATACATCATTGCAATATGTAAGAATTTCTCACTGTTGGACTTTCTCCAACTGCCTGACTCAGTTCTTGCTCATTCCAGTTTAGAGGA
This sequence comes from Chauna torquata, assembly GCA_013399475.1. Taxonomy (NCBI): domain Eukaryota; kingdom Metazoa; phylum Chordata; class Aves; order Anseriformes; family Anhimidae; genus Chauna; species Chauna torquata. The sequence goes on along the minus strand of VXAL01013309.1, from coordinate 114,654 downwards.
GAATTACTCAAATTAATGGTAAACAAGTTTCTTCAATGTAAAATTTCAGTGCCAATGTACATGAAAAGAGAGGCGGATGGTCAGAGTTTCAGGGGTCAAGAAGACATCGCATGGGCGCTGGTACTAACCTCCCTGTACTAGCTGTCAGGCTGACGACAAGGCAGCGCTGAGTTGTTTTGCACTCTTTGCGGGGTGCGTTGGCTGTGATGGACGTGTGCACATCCTTAAAACACTTCAGTGCTTCTGAGATTACTTGTTTGTGTGGAGTGCTTCAGGAAGGCTGTGTTTTTAAAAGGCTGGCTAGAGATATTTGAGAAAAGAGAATACAATGCATTGCTTTTGTTCCTTTAAGTCTTCTTTTTATATAATGGAGACAAAATTGCTTCTGCATGCCAAATCCAGCTTTGCACTGTGAGCACTGCAGCCACAGCTCAGGATCTGTGGTCTCACCCCCTCCACTGAGATCTTTTCCTGATGATGGGCTCTCTCTCCTCCTCCCCTCTGTTCCCAGCCCTAGGGTAATCTTAGCAAGAGTTACACTACAGCCAAGAAGGAAGGGAAAGAGGAGAAGTCACCAGAGATGGGCTGCATCAGGGCAGTTCACAGCTGCCTCCTGGGTAGAGGCAGCTCCCAAATCCCCCACGCAGCTGTCTCTCTCACCTCCCATCTCCTGGCCCTCAACCTGGGGCCACATGAGTGTTTCGGGGTTTGCCTGGGGCTTCTACAGTCTGAACAGGTAGCACGTCAGGGTCAAAGCCGTAATTCAGACGTGAATTTAATGTATGACGTAAATGTAACCTGCAAGTATAACGGAGAGGCTCAAAGTTTGGACTCTGATCTGAAACATTTTTTATATGTACTTTTAAAACCACTAGCACACAATAAGTGATCCTCCACTACTGGTTTGCAAATCTTTCTGAAATCTGACTGCAGCATCTGCTGGCAATGTTGTCAACATATATGTAAGTTTTGTTTTTCATGCATATTCATGTGGTAGGTCATTTATACATAGCATAAACAATAACGGACCAAGGACTATGTCTGATGGACCCCAACAGAACTAGGCTGAAAAGAAGATTTAGTGTTTCTAGTAACAATATTTTGTTGGCAATTTGACAGCTTTGACCTAAGCCAAGTGACAGCGTTAGGTGATACACAGTATGCTGACAACTTATTACATAAAGTATCATGGTTGGCTGTCAAAAGCTTTCTTGGAATCCAGAAATATAGCTCTGGCCAATTTTTATGGCAGTGAAAATGTGTTCAGTAATTTCTACCAAGGCAGTTGTTGAGTGGGGAGGCTGAAAGACAGGACTGATAGAGAGTTATTCGATAGCAGCAACAACGAGTTGGCCACCTGCAATCGGGCAGGTTTATCCACATGGTTTTGTAGCCTTCTCGGCAGTGATTCAGAGTTTATGATATAGTCTGGACAATTCCCTTTCCTCTTGGGGGAAAAAACATAGTCCCGGAGAAAATAACATGCTACTTATTGCCCTTTTAATCTAAAAGTGTATTGGGCGGCAGTAGCAATGGGTGTGAATAATGAAGCAATGCCAGTTGGAGTCTGTGACTCAGAACACAGGGCACCGGGTTTCATGCCGTGGAGCTGCAGAGCTCTGCGGGGGGCTCTGCTCACCTTGTGTGGCCTGGGGGAGTTTAAGGGCACCAACAAGCCCAGAATTTGGCCCCACAGGTCTGCCTTTTCCATAATGATTTGGAAATTAAAAGTCACAGTTCTTTGCGCTCTTTTTCTGAAGCTTTGCTTGCAGTAAAGTAGAGATGAAACTTAGACTATGCTGTGCAGTTTTGCTAGGAGAAGGATTAATATGACAGAGTGGTCACTTTGGGGCACCATAAGCCCACTGTGGCTTTCCTGATCATCCCTCCCTTTGCTCCTGCTAAGGGAAGGAATCAGCACATGTCCAAGAAGCTGGGAGGGCATGAAGAGCGTAGAGAGGGGCAGGTAACCACGATGCAGGAGCGTAAGGCAGCAGGCACAAGACTCGCATGCTCATCAGCTCAGATATCCTACAAGCTTTGTCCAGATCGGGCCTTTTTGATGTGGTCCCTTCCAACCCAAAACATTCCATGATCCTATGAAGACCCACTGTCCACTGATGCACCAGCTGGCCACTGGCCACCAGCCTTGGCTCCTTGGCCATGGTTTGGTAGCTCTGCTGGAGCCTGGCTTGTGGGATGTGGTGGGGAAGCAAAGCTGGAGACAAGGCACAAGGGTTATCGGTGATGGCCTCTCCTTTATGGGTAGCATCATAAAACAAACCAGCATGATGACTGAGGTAGCCACAGGCAACCATTTTGGACTGTCTGCACGTGATCAGACACACAGACCCATTCTCCTGGCACGTCTAGCACAGCCTTAATTAAGAAAGTCAGGAGCTGGAGTTGAAACTGCGGTATCACATTTCACATGATGTGAGAATTGATGGTTTCCTGCAGTCTGCACTGACAAAAATCTTTCCGTCCTCCAAGTTCAAAGCAACTGTTGAACATGCAGATGGACCATATCTACACCTTTCCCCTCACAGCAAAAAGTGCTTTAGATGATTAAGAATTTAAACTGCATTGTGAGTAAGGATCCCTGCAGTTTTGAGGAATAAGGGTTTCCTTAGAAACCGGGAAATGTAGTTTAGGAGCAGACGTTTATGAGGGCGAATATGTACACCATCAATTAACACCTTGTTTCGTTCACAAGTTCAGTTATATTTACAACACTGCTATGAATCAGTGAAAGCAGACAGTTTTGTGTGTGCATCAGGGCTGCGAAAGATGTACTCCATGCTACCAGACAAACAAGGATTCACACCATATGGCTGGTTCAGGAGTTTTGACCGATTTAGAGCAAATGCATAGTAATTTCCCCCTGGGCCAGGTTAGAATGAATATTAATAAAGATCGGAAATGACAAACCGAGGAATGGACAAAGATCATCCCCAGGTTACATCCCCCCCAACCTTACGCTAGCTTTTAAAGCTGTTTTCTTGGCAAAGCCAGTGGTTTGCACCTGATTTCTATGGTACTTATATCAGGTCACAGTAAAATCCCACCAACTGTTCCCAGGTCCAAGTGGCAGATGATCGACTGCAGTCTGATGTCCAAAAGAGTTTGTAGGCTGAACATGTTCAAAACGCAGACAAACAAGCCAAGAGGAGACTGTGGACACTGAGCTTGGCACTGACAAATGCTGCTGTCACTCCTGCCCCTGGTGTTGGTTTCACCAGAGCTGGTTTTGTGTCCGTCATGGTGCTGGAGCACCCCTGCTTCACGCATCCACATCCTGAGATATGGACATTACAAATAGTGCAGCAGTTCAGCTGACAAGCAGAAGAGTAAACGATTGTGGACCCAGCTGGCATAAAATTAACCCTGGTTTTATCTTGCTTTCACTGGAGGAGATTTATTCCCCTCCTTTGCAAGAAGATAATTTAGAAGATAGTTTATAATTGCCTATGAGAGTCTCCTCAATTCAATTTCTGATCAGCTTGTACAGTGGAAATAACGAATAATGAGTTTTAAGGCAAAACCTGAATTCCATATTTGGTACCAAAATTGACATTCTGAGTGTCCCCCCGGCATTGACCTGCAGCTGCCTGGGGTGTGCGGGCTGCTGCTGCCGAGGTCAGAGCGGAGCACCCACCGCCTGCAGGAGCACCACCGGCATGAGCTCTGGCTGCGCCTAGGGTGGGCTGATCACCTAAGGACAGGCTCTGCTTTCAGCTGACAGAGGGTGTGAGCTGAAATTTTTCATTTGGTGGCTTCTTTCAGGACGGGTGAGCTGAAAGAATTCAGTTAAAAATGGCTCAGCTAATTCTGAGAGGAGGTTATTAGAATGAATGTTTTTCTATGTTAAAAAGTTAATCTATTTGAGGAACTGTCTCACACAAAAGCTCTGGAGTAGTGCCTTCATATTTGGAAGGATGCATGACTTCCCTATAAGACTTTTTTTTTTTTTGCTGTTATTCTGAATATTCTCATGCATAGGTCTTTTAAAGCTGCAAGTAATACGTGCCCTCAAACATAAGAGTTGGTTTTCTTAAACTGAATGATTAAGTATGTTGGCAATACATTGGGATTTTTTTTGTAACTTCTGAATTTTCTTTTTTATTCATTCTCTGTTTGGATTTTAGGTACCACTGAGCTAGAGTATTCATGCTGTATGTATTTTACTTCTAAAGAGAACATATGAAGGAACTTTAGGTTACAAATTCAAATCTTAGATAATACCCAGACGAACTTGATTTTCCCTTGCCCACTCAATGTACATACCAAATTGTGTGAAGAAGAACAACTATTTCATCAGCCATGCACAGTTTTATTTCCTCTCCCTTTATTTTCTATGTTGTACTTTTTTCTATATGTTGTCCAAATTCTGGTCCAAAGGCAGATTTTCTGACTTTCTCATAGCTTGCAAGGTGTTCCTCATGGGAATATCTTAATGTTGCAAACACAAAATTTTTGCAACATTATTTGCATCAGAGAGACTACCACAGCCTGGAAACCATCTCCTTTCTTCTGGAGATCCACTGTCTCATCATTACCTACCACCCCTACAGCAGAAGAGGCAGAAGTCCTCCAGAGACAGGCCTTTTTTGGACATTGGGTTGTTCCAAAATCTTCTGGCTGATTGTAGGCATCACTCTTGTGGTAAAAAACACAGCCATGTAAGTAATGCCTAATGCATATAGTTACAAGGAGTTCAAATTAAGGTTTTTCATACAATCCCAGATGTTGCATAACCCAATTTTTAGGGTTTGATTTCCCCACCTTTCCAATATATTCATTCAACGCCTGTGTAACAAGTAGATTGTCTATCCATTACAAGAAGACAAGAAGAAAATATAACAGACGTTGTAATCCATGTCATCAAAAAAAAAGAAAAAAAAAATGTCTGCACTAGCTTTAGGCTAGGAGCTGCCAAAATGAAAGGCAATTCTGAGAGACTTGTATTTGCAATAACATATGTTAGGCTATGGGTTTTTTTGAGCTACTGCAAAATTGCTCCCTAGGAATAAATGCATGTAAAGGGCCCCATCCTGGATGGGATCTATGCAGCTTCTGACCCCGTGCAAACATGAGACCTCAGTCTGTACAAATGCAGTAGGCTTAAAAATCTGAGCAGCCTATGGCAGTTGGGCTGAAACTGAATTGGTGAGTCGAAGGAGTGGCTTTTCATCAGGGAGGCTGATGTTCACCTTGTGAACGTTTCAATCAGGCTGCTGGCAGATGCACTCGAGTGCATGCTGTCTGCTCAGCCCTGCCGCGGCTCCCAGCGCTGTTTGGCAGAATCACGGCAAAGATAAATGGAGGTGTGAAAGCCATATTTACACAGCTTTTAAACATACCGTATACCGAAGATTTAAGGGCTTGCTGGGAGGTGATACTACGGGCTTCAATAGGCAGCACGTTCAGTAGAGCCCTGATGCCTCATTCAGGTCACGCGGCTCCTACGACTTCTCTTAAGAGTTTTTGGTTTGCGTGTTAGCTCAGGTTGCGAAGAGATACAGGGTGGTGTTTGGATGTATGAAAACTAGACTTTTTTTCTGGGCAAAATCCAGACAATAAAGAAGTTTGATCCCTGATCTCAATAAAGCAGGAACATTGCTCTCCCAGAAATGTTCTTAAACTATTCAAAGATCATTCAAATCTCCTAGATAGCAAACAGATCATATGTGAAAAGGAATGTGCATGGGAAGCAGAGATCCAACAAAAAGTTACTTTAAAAACATGTTGATTTTCCCTCATAAGAAAAAAAAAAAAAAAAAAGAAGCAAGGACAGAAATATTAGATTAATTTTGCATTGTTTGCCATTCAGATAACATCTTCATTTGGCGTACCTTTACACATTAATCTTACACTCCATAGACTTAACATTAAAGCTGGAAGAACATAAACTTGCAAGAAATATTTGTAACCATGTATATATTCACTGAGATAAGCCTGTTTTCAAATTCACACAATACTGACAAAGCTGGAGTAAATTGATGATATATTTTGAAGACTGTCAGTCTATTTTTACTGTAGGATGACTTTGGAATTTTATGTAGAAAAGTGGCATAAAGGAGATATCAAAAGATACTACAAAAACATGGCTTTAATGAACAATACTTTACTACACAGATATAAAGAAATCACCACCCTTACCACGTCTCCTTTCAGGAAATCCCTTTTGATTATGTTCTGAGTCACTGATGGAGAATACAGGGTATGAATGGTAATAAACACAGTGATATAAAATAATAAATAAATAAATTTTTCATTGTAAAAAATTATTTAGCCAGGTCTTGGCTGGTGAATAGAATATTTATGCACCAAGGCAGGCAAAATCTTGATGTTATTACTCTGCAAGTGCAAGGGACAAAGGGCTGTTGACGTTACCAACATCTCTGTCAGATATTAAATACAGAAAGGGATGTGGGTCATGCACACTGGTAGTACAGGTAGAGTGTAAGTACCCTAAAGATGTGTACCAGTTGTTACACTACAGCAAATGAGGTGGAATTTAACTGCTTAGATGTTCCCTGCAGGCAGATCTGCAGAGGTTTGTGGGAGCTCTGGCCACAATTGTGGGAGGATATTTTTCTCTAAAGCTGGTTCTGATGAGACTGCATCCCTGGAGAGCTGGGAGAAATGACTATGGAGAGGTCTGGCTGCTCCCCTATCATATGCTGGAGTTACAGCCCCTTCAGCTCCTGCTCTTCCTCCCTGCCCACGAAGCCATGCTGGTCTTATTGTAGTGCAAAATAATTCAGCAGAAATAAAAGTAAAACACTTCAACCAGATGAAATTTAAATAGTATAAAATTGTGATTTGTGAAGCAAAACTGCTGAATGAGTAAAAGAAGAAGCATGAAAGATTTCGTATCAGTTTTTACATTTGAAAAGACTCACCTGTAGGGTGACCCACCCAGCATTCTTCAGGCTTTAATTAATTAAAAGCGGGGAGAAAGTTAGGATTTTGGCGCAGGATAAATATTCCAGACTTGAACAGAAGATGTTTCTTTAATGACCTGGACACTATCCAGGAAGCATGCAAAGGCTAGCCGCTACTTCTGACAGCTAATATATCTGATAAAAAAGCATTCTGGCCAATTAAAGAACTGGGGTAGAAATAATGGTTTGTCACCAAGTGTGTAGCTGAGGCCAATTGGTCCAGATTAACCAATGGGTTAGCCTTTGTAAGTGAATTTAAAGGTCACAATGAGCTGTCTTGGTGGGTAAAAGATAAAAATGTTAAATTAATATGGTGGCAAAAGATTTTCAAGTGTGAGACATGGAGATAAAAATTAGATTTGCAAATCATGCAAAATCACCTGGAGTGGACTAAGCAAATTGCTCTTATGGCAGAAGGTCATTAAGAAAAAAGTGTGAATAAAAATATGAATTCCATCCACTGTAGAAAGCAGAAGCTTTCTTTAAGTATTCATACGCAAATGTTCTCCTGAAGGACTTTATTATAAACTAACAACTGGGAGCATATGCATCTGTATTCTTGGGGGGAGTGAGGTGGGGCTATTTTAGGGCTATCTAGTTTCCATCTTCTACAGTAAAACACATGGTTGTGTTATTGGTAGCTGACCTATGCAACACTACCTGACCATGAAGGCATCATCTTTAATCTCATTGTGTATGTTACCATATCCACGGTGCAGACTGGCCTGGGGACAAATGCCACCTAAGAGGACTTTTCCAACATGATTTTCTCTACAGTCTTCCATTGCACAGGGAGGTAAAGTCTGACACTTGCTCTGGACAAAGAAGACTTCAAGAGGCCCACAAGACCTATTGGGAGCTCTAGGATGTCCATGGGGACACAGCTTTGGTGCCTCTGTTTTGACGACAGCAGCCTGCAGCCTAGTGCTATGCCAGAGTGGAGTCACTAAGGTTACGTTATCTAAGTTTTCTGAGCTAAAACCAGGCACCTTGGGACTGAAAACCGAACCCAAAAGTTTGCTCTCAGTGCTTGGGGGTGATACCTGTTCCTCCCAGCCTTGCTCTTGACCTGCTCCTTCCTTGGTCCTGCTCTCTCCCCACAGATTGGTATAGGCGGAGATGTGAGTGGCCACTAACGGGATGAAAAGATGTTTATATTGTAAATAATGAATGGCCATCCCACAAAATTCCAGAGACCCTGTTCAGTGTGAGGTCTAGCTGAGAGCCAAAGACTCTCCAACCTTGATTCTTCCAGCAGGGGCAAGGTAAGGCAGCCTGCTCTCATGCCTACCTGATGCATGAGGGATGTGAAGACAACCTCGTGGCTCTGGCCCTCATCTGCTGGCACCAGGGGCTCCCATCGGAGTGCCCAGCTAGATAGCTGCTGCTTGCTGAGGTCCAGTGTATTGGGTTTACGTGGTAAAGGTTTGGTAGCCGGGGGGGCCACAGGGGTGGCTTCTGTGAGCAGAGCCCAGAAGCTGCCCCATGTCAGATCAGAGCCAGCTCCAGCCGGCTCCAAAAGGGACCCACCACTGGCCAGACCTGAGCCAGTGAGCAATGCTGGTTGTGCTTCTGGGAGAACAGATTTAAGAAAGGGAAAAGACTGCTGGGCAACAGCAGCTGGGAGAGAGAGGAGTGAGGAACAGCCCTGCAGACACCAAGGTCAGTGAAGAAGGAGGGCAGGAGGTGCTCCAGGCACAGAGCAGAAGTTCCCCTGCGGCCCGCGGTGAGGCCCATGGTGGAGCAGGCTGTCCCCCTGCAGCCCATGGGGTACCACATGGAGCAGATCTCCGCGCTGCAGCCCGTGGAGGAGCCCACGGAGGAGCAGGTGGATGTGGCCTGAAGGAGGCTGCAGCCCATGGAGAGCCCCCGCAGGAGCAGGCGTTTTTAGTTTGCTTTTATTTTCTCACTGCTCTAGTCTGCCAGTGATAGGCAATAAATTATATTAACCTCCCTATGTTGAGTCTGTTTTGCCCATGATGGTAACTGGTGAGCAACCTTCTTGTCTTTACCTCAACCCTTGACCCTTTGTCCATCGTATTTTCTCCCCCTCTTCCTTTGATGTGGGGGAGTGAGAGAGCGGTTGTGGTGGAGTTCCGCTGCTCTGCTGGGTAAAACCACCACAGCCAGCCAGCTGCTCCTTGTGAGGACCTCTGCCCCATCCCTATCCAGAAAGTCCTGTTGTGCTATTAACATTAGGAAGAGTCTGTCCACCAAACACTTCTGATTTCAAGTGCATCACCACCAGCAACTGTATTCAAATGGCTCTGTTTGCTGCTACTTGAAAGACAAGATTCCCCAAATAAGGCAACAAGTATCCACAGTAGATGTTGCATATTTTTACAAGCATATACAATGTGGAAGCCTCACATCTTCACTGCAGTGTAAAAATGTAGATGAAGACCCAACCAGGGGGGCTGCTGCCTGCTGCCTCTAGGGGTCCCACATCAAGCTGATGAATAGCCTGGGAAGGGACGGAGGTGCTGGGGACAGGCAGATGGGCACTTCCCTTGTCTTCCTGGGTTGCTGGTGAGGAGAAGACCAGCAGTGACAGCCTGAGTGCATGACCCAAGAGCTGGACCAAGGAGAGGTTGCAGCTGTCTGCTTTTTCCCTCCTGGTGCTGTTTGGTATGAATATTTGTATTTTAGCATCCTTATTACAGCCCCAGGTCCGACTGTGTGTGTAAACTGCTGTTCTGGCAGGATTTGGGTGTCTTTGAAACCCCAGAAAGCAGTAAGCACCCTGAGAGGGCTCAAACTCTGTTTAAAAGCATCGAGTTCCACTCCTGCACATAGCATTGAAATACTGATGCAAGGCTTTGAGATTTCCGGACTTCAGGATCAGGTTATTACAAGCATATAACCACTGATTATAAAATGTATTTATTTTACTTTATGTGAGTGCCTAAAATACCCCAAACACACGTAAAGCAGCTATTTATTTCTCTGAGGAGCATTTAAAATGCTTGTTCTTCCATGGATTACCCGTGTGAGTGAATGAACTTAAACCACCAAACAGCTGATTCCGAGCCAAAATTTTCAATGGATATTAAAAAAAGATGTACACGTACCTACGAAAGTGTGCATTGCCACATGAGGTAAATGTATGCAAATGAAGATATCCAAGTACAATGGCAATAAAGCATTGATGAAAGGTACTTTATTGACACCGAAGTCACCTTGTTGAATTGCAAATTTTGGCTTCATTTCCTTTTCTGTAACCAGTGCAAAAGCAAAGAAAGAATCTGATTTCCTGGAAGCAGGTTTGTCTTATCTGTTAATATATAGTCTCACCTTTTACATTGGATGAATGTATTTGTATGTCCTTGGCTGGCATAACTTTGGACAAAAAGGAGGATATATCTTGATTTTCCAGAGAGAAGTTGCTATTATGAGAATAAATTCTAGGGAAGTATTCTAACATTTCTTTAAAGAAAATGTAGAAGCAAATCAAGTCTAGTCAGAGCATTAGGAAATTGCCCTTCCAGTAGAAGGAATACAGTACTGCAGCTTTTAGTACATGGCTTCCTACAGGGGAATACATACTGCCTTATAAGGTTTTGTAGGAAGTGAGGCAGCCACTTTAAAGTTAGATAAAGTCGTGTATCAGGTTCTTCAGGATGGGAACTTCAGAAGTAGTGAGTGATGCATGAGTTTAATTCCCATTTTTGAACTTGGACCAAGGCTGAGCTTAGAAAGCACTGGAGAGCACAGGTGATGGTGTCGAGGATCCTGACAGCTGATCCAGCCCTAATGTGACTGCACATGCCTGGAGAACTGCATTCAGTTCAGGCCCACAGCGTGAGAAGAACACGGACCTGTTGGAGTGAGTCCAGAGGAGGGCAACAAGGATGATCAGAGGGCTGGAGCACCTCTCCTGTGAAGACAGGTTGAGAGAGCTGGGGATGTTCAGCCTGGAGAAGAGGAGGCTCTGGGGAGACCTCATTGCAGCCTTCTGGTACCTAAAGGGGACCTACAGAAAAGCTGGGAAGGGACTCTTTATCAGGGAGTGCAGTGAAAGAACAAGGGGTAATGGCTTTAAACTGAAAGAGGGTAGGTTTAGACTAGATGTTAGGAGGAAATTCTTTACTATGAGGGTGGTGAGGCACTGGCACAGGTTGCCCAGAGAAGCTGTGGATTCCCCGTCCCTGGAAGTGTTCAGCGCCAGGTTGGATGGGGCTCTGGGCAACCTGGTCTGGTGGGAGGTGTCCTGCACCTTCCATGGCACGGGGGCTGGAATTAGATGGTCTTTAAGGTCCCTTCCAAACCAAACCATTCTGTGATTCTGTGATTCTATGATCCATGTCGGGCTGCCTCTTCCTGGTTGTGTCTACAGGGCTGTAGAGGAGTTAAAAATCACATCTAACACCTGATACCTGATATTGTTTTCAAGACAGTGCTCAGGCGGTGCCATTTCAGGGATTTCTGCACCAGCTTATCTGTACCAAGGTCCCACTGATTCTCAGTTCAGTGCAGGCTCTTAAATCCCTTACTCACTTTTGAAGGACCACTTAGGATGCTTCTGAAGCTTTTACCCTAAGTGTTTTTGCTGGCACCCTCAGAAAGGAGGGAGTGGATGCGATACGAAATAAATAAATATACCTATTTAATATTTGAAATTTCAATGGAACCACTGTTCTACTTAGAGATAGTACTGTCCATTCAGGTGCTGGAGTGAGAAGCATCTCATCTTAAACCCACAGAGCTGGCAAAAACTCCTTCTGAAACCACAATATTTCTTTCATAAGATGCAAAATACAGGGAAATAAAGCCCAGCTGAACTTTTCCTCTACTCTTGGTAAGTAATGTGTAAAATAGAAAAAAAGAAACAAAAACCCACAACCAAACAACAACAAGCAGAGCCTTCCTGAGCCAGCTGACTTCACTAGTTGGTGCCGTGTTTTCTTCCCTTTCCTTAGCTGTCATTGCATCTCGCCGCCTGCAAGTAGCTCAGTCTCATTAAAAGCAATGTGGTGAAACTAGCCACATCATTATACTCACTTAGACCGAGATCTTGTAGCCAGCACTTACTGCTCATAATAATTGCCACTTAGAATTTGTGAGCCCCTATTGGCACCTTCACAGTGTTTTTTTTTTGGTATTGTTGTTGTTTTTTTTGTCTTGGAAATTTACATGTCTTCAGAACAACTAAAATTCACAAGAACAAACTAATTAATGGATTCCAGTTTTGACAGCTACAAGAAGACAGATGAGAAAGTAACATGCTTCTGGCAGCATGTTATCAATTGGGAGGCACCAGTGCATTGCCTCTATGTGGTACAGTGAGCTGGAACCGACGCTGACAGATGACACAGCCCTTGACAGTGAAGCCTGTACGAGCTGACAGCTCCACTTGCGCTCAGGCAGGTCCACATTCGGCACTGGAACTGAACCAGCCCGATTTGCAGAATATGCTTGCTTTTATCTTCCCCCTGGAGGTACAGTGGGTAGGCGGAATAGCACTGTCAGGTTCTTTACAACCAGCAGTGGATCCCAGGACCTACATTAGGAAATTACAGCCGTAAGGAGTGCTAAGGCTTTACTATCTGAGCATAAAAATAAACTAAAACAATTAACAAGTATCATTACCTCCTGACCTGTGCTTTGCTCTGCTTTTCGTAAGCATGGCACTCCCTGACAGGTGGCACCAAGACAGCCTGGCTTCCCACGGACCAGTCTGTGTCTCCTGGCTGGACTCTCCAGCATCTACTAAGGGGCTTGCTCCAAGTGAGCCTCTGCTGCAGCTGGGCACCCCGAACCTCCCTCTGCTATGTGGATTCTCCAGTGTTGAGGAAGGGGTGAACTCACACGCCTGCCTTTCTTCAGGTGGATACTAACCAGATTTCTCCTCTCCGGGCAGCCGCCTTTTTTCACAGAACGCATAGGAACTTGTACCTTTGGGCCTATAACCCCTCTGTCAAACTTGGTTGAAATTGGCCAAAGGTTTAAGAAGTTCAGGTGATGCTGTAGGGTTCAGAGAGAATGTGGATACACACACAAAGACAGAGCATGACAACATAAACCCAATTTCCTCTGAAAACAAGGCTAACGCGGCAAAGCTAGAGTTTCTTTACTCCATACATTCAAGAGATATATCTACAATCTTAAGAGTTAATTTGGTCTGAGTGCAGAGGCCCTGGCAGCCCTTTCTAATTCTTCCCCAAGGGGACAGGGATGCTAGAGGCATCTGCGTAAATGCTTCATGCTGTGGTGAATTACAACCCTACAGCAAGTATCTCTTCACGGATTACTATGATAGATCTTTGTTCCAGTCCTCCTGCCTCAGCGTACATACATGAGCTTAGGCAGAGACCATACATGTTTAAAAGGAACAGAATCCTGGAACCAATATTCTCTTGTGGATTTAAGAGAGTTTTGTCTTAATGAAGAAACAGTCTAGTCAAATTAGTTTTAATCAGTCTAGATCTTCTAGAAGGTTTTTTTCCTTCATCTGTAATGCTATAATTTTTTTCAGATCACATTACAGAGGAACTGAGAGCCCTATTAAAGGGAAAATCCAAGTTTTATGGCTCCAGCGAGGGGATTTATTGCTGCCAACACATCTCCCTCCCTTGCTCCTTACAGCTCTACATGGCCCCTCCGCCCGCTTCCATCCTGTTCATTATCACCTCCTTTGGCCCCTCAGAGCAGCTGCCAGTGCTCCCCTGGCCTCGTGCCGGGGTGACACAGGCAATAATGCTGGCAGAAGCCAGAACGGCATCGGGCGTACTTGGCCACATTCAGCACCTGTCAACGTGAGCTATTTGAAAGATCGATGGGGGTTTATATAGCTTTGTTTGTGCACATGTGCCTCAGAATAAGGCGCATAACTGGAGAGAACATAATTCCACTGGCTTCAGTGGGACCATTCGTATCCTTAATATTATGCTCATGTTTTAGGGACTTCGCCGATTCGGGACCTAGAAGTGAAATTTGTGTTGTAGGCGCATTTGCCTGGCTTTCTCTGTGCCGAAGCTACCCATGCATGATGTCATTTCATCTACTCGGGGTTTGGTAGTACCATGTAACAGGAGGTACATTTCACACAGTCTGTTTTCCACTCTTTTGGTATGAGGAGAAAAAAAGTTCATTAAAAATTGGTCTATATAAGAACAGCTGATTAATTTTTTTGAAGTGTTTTTCTCAGAGAAGCTCTATGAGGACAAAATTAAGTGTTTTTTTTCAGATATTGATATTTTTGCTTACTGTTACGCTTCCAGGTGATGTATAAATAAAAGGTCTGCTGGAAGTTTTCAGAAAAAGCTGTTTAATGAGGATCAAGATTAACAGGACTTTCCTTTAAGTCTATATTCCTTCTTTCATGTAGCCTTTGTGCATCACATTCCCTTTCCTGAGAAACTACACAAAATCCACAGCCCTGAACGGCTCCAGCTTCTCAGGTGGATGATATCTTTGGGAAAATCAAAAAGCATGTAAGCATGATTATTGTTTGTCTTACGCTAATGTTCAGATAGTCTCATTCCAACTTCACAGTCAAGGACAGCGAGAGAAGGAGAGGCAGTTGCCTAAAGCAAGGTTATCATCTCATGTTGAGCCTTGAAGCTCCTATTTCTTCTGAAGCAATAGCATAAGTCGCTGGCGGCCTGGAGAGCCACATTCTCATCTCCACTTTGTCCCTCCTTCTCTTGTCGAGGCGATGAGCTAGCTCAGTCAGAGCAGCGCGCTGCACCTCGGCACTCCAGGCACTGTCTGTCCAAGCTGGGCCAGCTCTGCAGGGATGGAAGGCTTTGCTTTCACATTGCATTAGTGTGCTGTAATTAAGTTGGAGCAGACTGTTATTGCTAAGTTCTTACTTTCAGTATCTTATACCTATCTGAGCAGTTACCTTCTAGAAAGAAATTACAAATCTCTCACTCTTCTTAGCCTAAAACAGTCAATCAACAAAACATGGAAAAACAGCGGTTTTCACCATAAAATTATTTTCATATGCAAAAGCATTGCATTGCCTGGTCCTTGAACATGCATGTTGAACCAGGTAATATTTGAAAGAGAATACTTACAGAAAAGATGAGCTAAGGATACGTGACCAGAATTCTTACTATTTCATACCAATGAAAACTTGTTTCATATAAGCAAATAGAAAAACATCAGTAGTGCTCTTAATTTGAAGGTATTTAAAAAAACCCACACCCATCTGGGGATAAAAACCTCATATAGATACTGCTCCTGATTTAAGAAAAGCCTTCCCAAGCACAGAACAAACATGCTATGGGAGGTGCGCAGCAGCATTATAACTGAGTGCCCTGGATGGTCTTCTGCAAAGGTCAACAGAAATAGCTATTTAGAAACCAGGTCTTCACTTCAATCCCTCTAATATGAAAATTGAGCATTGAATTGACTACCCTTCATAATGTACATTGCAGCAAGAAGCTCGGGTGTTTGACTATTCAGAACTGAAATTATTGTCATTCCATTTTTTTTATTATTATTTTTTGCTCCTTTATCAGTTGTGAGAGTCACATCCTTACACACTTACAAAACAAAGCAAGATCACTGAACAGGCAATTTGTGAACTCTGCCTATGTAGGTCAGGAGCTGAATCCAAATTCAAAGTAGATCCAGATGAAATATTTATGAGTATGCACAGATAGATATTTGCACGGAGGGACGTGGATATAGACAAATTCAGATTATCTGTTTTTCTCCCCCATGATCAGACTTCCTGGATGGCTCACTTAGATATATTTTAAATGGCTTGTATTTATATTCATGGTGCTGCACATATCTGTGTTCTTGCTGGTTTAGATAGATTCTGAAATACCATACTGAAATTTCATGTAGCCTGATAAAGCTGGATAGCAAACTTTCCTAAACAGAATGAAATTGTACTGTCTAACACCATACAAGGCTACCCAAGATACTCTTTAAATTCTTTAAATACAACACTGAGCATGCAGTTCTTTTCCTTTGACATTTTTTTTTTTGAGCAAGTTCTTTTTAAAAACCTCCATCATTTGTATCTGCAACCCAAGAATACATGCAGTATTTCTTTACAGCCTTGTTTATCAAGAGACTCTCAAGCAGAGGAAGCTATGGTGAGCCAAATCTTCTGGTGGTGTAACTGAGGAAGCTCATTGACCTCATGAAGGCTCTGGCAATTCAGACCAGGAGAGTCTGACTTCTCTGATGTATCCAAATTATGGAGATCAACAAAACATACACTTAACATTTCAGTTGAGTACATACTGTGATACCGTCAACACAAAAAAAAGTGCATTATACATACACAGGGAAAAACTAGCTTAACTTTTTCCTTGACATTTTCACTCTATTGCCTCCATCCAGCATTCAGACAGATACATGTTGTGTCTGTGATTGTTTCTTGTTTCTACTTTGGACCTATCCATGAAAGAGAAATCCACCAAGGGCTGTTAAAAACAAAACATCATCTCTGTCTAGGAAGGCCACTGACATGCAAATTTGTGGTTGCTAGGAGAATATTTGGGGGAAATATCACAATGTGCTTTCCCTATTCTCATACTTTGCTGTAGACATCTGCCTTTGGACACTGCTGAAAACAGGATATTGGGCTACACGGACCTTAGACTCCTTAGAATCAGAGGCGAGGAGCAGATGTAAACCCACACCAGTTTAAATTCTCAAAGTTGTCCTTTAAGTAGAACTATTAGTTGATACTCAGAGTTCGTTAGATTCTGATAATGACATTTTGCTCTTTTCTAGATCATATACTCCTCAGGAGTACATGTTTATATTTCTCAGAATTTATTATGAGTAATCAGGCTCATCTACTTGGAATATCCTCACGAGGACCCTTGTTCCTGCCTCTTTTATCTGGGAAGGGCTAGCATAGTGCTTTTTGTGGTGAAATCACACCTGGCATACGGCAAATGGGACTCCATGCTGAATGTGTGGTTTTTCTGCTGTGACTCTGGAAGACAGAAATGGGCAGTTGAAAGTGGTGAAAGCAGCAAGGGGGAAAGAGTTTTCTCCTCTGTGAGCATTAAACACTAAACAGGAAATTGAAACAGTCATATATTTTTTTAAATGTGGGTTTTTCACAGTGAGGAAGAGATTATCCAGTGGTTGAGTAAGAGTGCTGAGGTTCCGGTTATGCAGCTTGAGTTTCTGCCCTATCCCAACAACTTCATGCACATCTATACTACTAAATGAATGAAGACCAAAGCAGCAGCTTTTACTCTGAACCCCCAGTTGCTTTTCCACTCCTGGCTTGGGTTTGGATCCCTGCAGACAGCTCATTCAAAGACAAGGCACAGCTACCTTCCCCATTGAACTCATTCCCTGAAAGGCAGTGTGGAGGACACTGCATTAGGTCTGGCTCCCCCTGCCCTGTGCAGCTTCCCAGCACTATCTCACCCACTTCACATCTTCCACGACATGAAACATGTAGCCCCGAGTTTTGTAAAAACACTGCTTTGGGAGGCTGCAGTGCACGTTTCCTATCTTACCAGCAGATCAGACTGAAGAAATGCATGGAGGGAGTTATCACTACATCTAAAATCTACAGAGGCACCACTTGGCCCAGAGGAGACCCAGGACTGAGACTGGTGTTGTGTAGGTGAGCTGGAGAGAGTTGGCCCTAGCCACTGCAGACCTTGAGCTGACCTGTGCTACTTGGTCCAGTCCTTGGCATAGACGTGTCCTCTTAATGTCTGCAAAATGGAAGGAATAGCTCCTTCTGCCGTCTTCTCTGAGAAATCTGAGTCAGGAGCTGCCTTTACCAATCGTTTTTAAGCAGCTAGATTAACAACGCCATGAACCCAGCTGGAAACTCTAAGCACTACTGTAAGCTTACTAAATAATAAAAATGTAGCTAGTTTTTGATAAGGCAGTTCTAGTAGGAAATAACAAGATTTTCCTTTACTCTTCCTGAATGCGATGCTTTTGAAGGATGCTATGGAGGGCACATCAGAAATATATATAGAAATCCTGTTTCAAGGCATTCTCAATAATTTCCTTAATTAGCCATCCGTATTTACTGTACTTGTCCCTTATAATATGTGCTGTGTTACATTTGATATCTGTAATCTCTTTGTTGATTTTGATTCTCCTGAAAAGCATTTTTGCCTCCAGTGAGAAGTAAGCAAAAGGCCTTTCATTCAAGAAAATATGCTTGGCATCTGAACGTTTGGGATACGTAGGAGTTGTATCCTTTTCATGCGGTTTCATCTAGTACAGTTTAACTCCTTACTGTCTCCTGCACAATGAGGTCAGACTTATGGAAGTTGCAGTGGAGATGCTCAGGGGGAGGGGACAAAAAGGTTTCAAGAGAAAGCCCATTTTTGCGCTGTTAAGGATCAGGTATAATATTTCTTGTTTTCCAGCACAGTTCTGACTCCAGAGTCAGGTTAAAAACTGTGGAAGCTGATGCGAAAGTATCAAGTACTGGACTGGAAAGAAAATAAACAATATTTTGATTTTGTCACCTTCTTAATTCTGGTTGATCTGTGGCCCACCAGGGCTCTGCTCCCTGCTGTCTGTAGCTGCTCTGCTTTGACAACCTTGCACGCTGTTTCCGGCCTGTGCCACTATGCGCACTTTGCACATCAAACACGTTTTCTCCCACCCGTGACCCACCGTCTCCCTCCCTCGGCTACACTGGTCTGTCTGAGGCTGTGTGACATAGGCACAAGGGCAGTGCAAACGTAGGAAATGTTGAGACTGCAGCACCGGAGTGCTTGCCAGCTGCTGACCTGGCTTAGCATCCGCCCCAGGTCCGGGCCGCATGGAGGCAGGGAGCTACGCCATGCTCCAGGGGGCCCCTGAGGGCACCTGCCCCGCGGTGCGGGGCTCACCGACCCTCCGTGTACCTGGGGAATTGCTGGAGATCGTTACAGGCTTTTTGTACTCTGCGAGAGGAATATAAAAGAAGAGAACGCAGGAACCAGTATCTGGCTCACCGACGAAAAGGTTTCAGGCCAAATGACTCACTTCTGGAGGAGTCAGGCAGAGCTCTTCAGAGAACATGACTTACAAGGGAATTCAATAGCTGGGATTTATTTATTTTTTCAGGGCTTATTGAGCTTTTTTTAGAACTTAAACAGTAAATCTGCATACAGAAAGAACATAGACTTCAGACTCATACAGTTTGAGGACAGACTTCATAAATGGTCACTTGTGACTTACCCACAGCAGAAGAGAAAGAAAGTTTTTAAAATCTTATTGTTTCCCAGATCATAAAACCCTGATGCTTATTTATGTGAAGATGGCAAACCGAGCATTTGCCTCTGGTTGTGAACGCATCATTTGTGAAAGCATCCAGCCTGAACGAGAGAAGTTTGCATCTTATGAGAAGTCTCCTCTTTTTTTTCCCCTTGGTTCTTCAGCTGAAGCTTTGCCAAAGAGGTCATGGAGAAAGTGGTCTCACAAAACTGAGAGTCACCACATGTACTCATAACTCTAACTCTTTCTAAATATATTGCTAGAGTAGGACCATAGCAGTCAGGAAAAGGCTAAACTAATTTAAACATCCATTACAAATAGCTGGACACAAAGTAAGATCATAGAATCATAGAGTTGTTTAGGTTGGAAAAGACCCATAAGACAAATCCAACCATCATGTAACAAGATGTAATACAATGGATTACTTTGAGCATAATTCGAGTTGCATTACCTTAAAATTCTTCACATTCTTTGCAACAGCTTATACCTTAAGTCCTTCAAGTGTTTGCTGCAGTATGTCAGAATAAACCCATAACTTACTCTGGATATCACTGAAAATTAACTGGAGTGTTGGCCAGAAATCAGGGATATTAACCTATGTAGTAATCCTCATGAAGTGTTTACTTTTGCCATAACAACCAGAAATGATTATAATATATGATCTCCAGGAAGAACCTCCTTGCTGAACTAGGAGGATAGAAAATTGCTTAACATATATCGATATTTTTTCCCTTCAAGAAGTCATATAAAAAAATCTTGGGGTAGTTTGTTCCGTAACACTTCGCAGCTTCAGAACAATGCCTTCCACGTGGGACAGAGAATGACTTGATATCTGCTCGCGATAAAATTACAGGCTGCATATCATTGCTGCTTCACTGCAATATGACTTGAAAGAGTCTGAATTAAACTCTAAAAACAACGGTTCCAGCACGACAGTCTTGGGGTATTTTGCAAGTCTATTTTTAATTAACTTATTTTGTTATAGATACTATAACTGCAAACAAAACACATTTACAGAAAGCTTTTGTGTTTAGAATTTTAAATCTACCGGTAAAAACCTTGCCAGAGCACTGGCTAGGGGGAAAAAAAAAAAAGTTGCATTTTTCTGTTCTATGAGTGTTAATTGGGCTTTTCTTGTCACAATGAAGGGTAATAGCAGAAGGTGATCTAAAGCAACTTCTTACAATCCACTGGTACTTGCAGATGGCACTTTTACCACTACTGCTGGCCTGATACACTCATTTCACTAACTTTACATAGTATTTCCATGTTTATCTGTTGCAGAAGTAAAGAACAGTCATAAATAATGCAGGAAGTCTCCTAATTATAAAGAAAAACATACCTAAGAAATTCTAAAAATATTTTACCAATGGACTACTGCTGCATATTACAATTACAAGGAACTGTAATGGCTTGATGAGCCATTTGTGTAGTGTGTCTAAGCACAACAAGATGAGCTGGAAGAATAAAATAAAACTTCTTTCTGTAAATAGCTCTTGTTCTGGGACCACAACTCATATTCTATTGCAAGGTAGAGCTGGTATTACAAACACCTGCCTTTTTGCACCTACCAAGTCAGAACAAAAGAAAGCAAAATTGCTATACAAACAAGAAGTTTTATCTCTTTACCTCTGGAATGCAGATACAGGCAAAGAAAATGATTTTGAAGGTTTCATCCTGGTGATAAGGAGCTGCTGGCCTACCACATACAAAGCATGTGATCTGAAACTGTTGGCTGCATTTGCTGCTAGGAAAGGAGCGGGTGGAAAGATTGCAGTGATGAGGTGCCCTGCTGAGTGGACCCCTGCTTGGGGCTGTGCAAATTCCTCTCTCCAAAGCACAAGGAGTTTCCTCTTTCGTGAATGATGCGTCCCCCAGGGATCCTGGCTCTTAGGACGGGGCAGAGCTGAGGCCCTCATCTTCACAGCCACTATAGCTGGGCAGGGGAGGGAGTGCTGGCAATGCAGCCCTGATCAGCACAATAAAAATGCTACCGTTTTCCTGCTCCTTGTCCCAGCAGCAGAAAAGCATGTGTGGGGAGAGGTGAGGAAGGTGCTAGATGCCCCGGAGGCTGAGCTATATGTTCATGGTCCTCAGCGCTCTCTCTTTCAGCAGCAGTGTGCAGCATTAGGCAGACACCTACTCTGCCTACGTTTAAAGCCAACTCTGCTCAGGTTTTGGTGGAGCTGGGATTTTCAGCATTTCTGGGTTTGTACACCTGAGGAAGGATCCAGATCCACATTAAGATACCTTCATTTAGGGTTGCAGACATGGGTGTTTAGTGGCATCTTGCTCACACTAAGCCTCCAGCTGCTGGTCCAGAGGAATGTGAGTTGCTCACACGTGCCAGGTCATATCTGCCAGCCCTATGACGATGTCCTACATACCACAGAACATCTCAAATAACACCAAGTGTCTGTATTTAGGTAACTAAACTGAGCCTTAGGTGTCTAACATGGAGATTTCTACAGGTGGTCAAGGTATCTAAGCTTCCTTTATAACCTGTGGAGATCTACTCTCTACAGTCAATGGAGACCTGAGTTCTTTCTCCATGGTCCACCAACAGTATTGACAGGGTGTCTATTTACTGAAACAAGAGCTTACCTGCCTCCTATGCAGACACCTAAACATATGCATCTGTATCTGAATACCATTCAAAATTCTGGTTTAAATACTGATTTGTTTTGTTCCCAATGAAACTGGCCATTTTTAATTGTTGTTGAAATTGTGATGTCTAAGATGTGTACAGTTTGAGATTAAATAATTCATTAATGAAGTCAGCCTTAAAGTCTGTCTTGATGGTGGCAGAAACAGCACATTCATCTGTAGCATGCTGGCTATGTGGCAACAGTATGATCTACTTACTGCAGAAGACTACAGAGAGCAAACTGTGAATTTCATGTTAATGTGCAGGTTCTCCTCCTGCTGACATGTAAAATGGACTGCTCTGGAAAGCAGTATTTCTTTTAACTGAGCTTTTACTGTTCTTCATTGCAAGACAGCTTCTTTCAGTCTGCCAGAACATGGGACTACCATGTAGTAAATGTTCTTTGCACTTGGTCATCTGTACATGGATCCAAACAATTCTGTTTGTTCCTTAGCTCTCTCATCACAAAATCGGATTAGAAATTTTAAAAATGCATCTGCCAAAAATGAATTACAGTGGGATTTCTTAACTTCCTTCCAATGATGTACTTGAGAAGGCAAAAAGGAAAATGAGAAATAGTCTATTTCATCTAGATACTGACTATACATTAGAGAAACAGTAGGAGGAAATAAAAATCACACTGGACTGGGCCGTACTTGAAACATGTTAGCTGGGTGAAGAAGAAATGCCAGCGGATAAACTTGGAAAGCTGAAAGATAGTGTGCAATTTATCTAAAGAACTTTATTCACTTGGATTTGGCTTGCAAAGCTTGGCACTTAAATAGGATACATAGTCCCAAATTTGGGTGTTGTAATGGGCAATTATCCCTCGGTGAATAAAAATGAGGCAGAATTTGTGCCTCCTATTGCAAATACCTAGGTATGAAAAGTTGGGTTCTAAATATTTGCCTTCCTGGCTCAGAACAATTATCAGACATTATATTTTAAGCAGTACACTTTATAGCTTGCAAACAGCATTTATTTGTTTTAATGTATTTAATTTTACTGGCTTGACTTTCACATATTTTAAGAGCTCTCTACCCTGCATTGGCAGCACAAGGAATTTATCTTGCTAGAAGGGTATAAAGGGTCTATAAATGAAAATCAGGGCTCAGTTATTCTATTTCCAAACATCAAGGTCCTAGGTATTAGGCTGTTTGAGATTATTGTTACCTGCCCTACCTCAATATGAAAGCGAAACCATGCAGTGAAAAATGTGCTAGGATGAGTGAAATATTTCCCCCTTCTGCTGTGTTTTGTTTCCTTGCAGTTAGAAGCAGCATAAAATGTGCAATTGAATCCTATTCAGTTGATATTAAGATAATAATTTCATGCACATACCCATACAAACAATGCTGCAATGAAAACTGAATACAGAAAACTGCATACATTCCTGCAGGCTTTGAACACTCATAATAAATAGCCCTGCTCTAAATTAAATAATAAAACTTTTCTAATTAGGCATGGTAAAAAGGTTAGAGGAGAGTGATGGCAGGAAATATCTTTTGCCTCATGCTATGGGTTTGGAAATGCAGTGACATCATTCCTATTGCCAGGCACTAGAGGAGATCATAATAGGATATAGTGGTTGCTTGCTCATTTGATTGAACTCCAAAACTATATCAAATAACACTTAATTATACACATAGAATATCATTACAGAAGAGAACTCAGAACTGAGAGTTCAGTGTAAGCAGAAGCATTTAATAATTATACAACTCCAGTAGATGCAAACAGATAACTTGCTGCTAATTAGTCTGGAGTTTTATGCTTGCAATATCGTAAGTAAATGTAGTGAAAATTAGTTGGGAGTCTGAACATACAGTTTTACTACAGCTCCATCTGGTACGTGCCCTCTGATTACCCAGCACGTTGGCTAGCTGTTTGAGGGACACATTTGATATGTGGCCAAGTTTAAAGGTCTACTGGAGGTAAAACAATGCCCACCCTTTTACAAGGGGATCATTGTTGCTTAACAATGAAGCTCTCTGGCTTATTTGAATGTCAACAATCCAGAAAAGTTGATGTTTGGGGCCATCAAATAAAATGTTTTTGTGAAACAGTTTATTATTTCAGTGGTAATTATTTGAATCATTCATGGTAAAGGATGTTTGCTAATGAGAGCTTGGCTGCTGTAAATTCCAGGGAGACTGAATGCTCTTTGTGCTGACAAAAAGGCCCAAATCACTGGAGAGCGACTGACTGGACAAATCATTCATCTATGCAAATGCCAGCTGAAATGGTCAGATGCATTTATTACCCTCCTCATTATAGTAAACAAGGCAGAAATCGTGACTGGCAGTTATCAACTTGCCCTGAAGTGTGATTTGTTCTCCTACCACTATTTAAATGAGAGGAAGAAAGGCATGCCGCCAGGGACTGTGTCGGTTTATAAAAGAGTAAATGTCACATAGCCCAGTGCTTAAAGACTTTTGATTGACAAATGTTTTATTTGACATATCAAACAATAATGGTTTTCATATCAAATAGTCCATATTTGTTAGCAGAAATTTAACCCATGAAAGAGAGAAAACTGATTTTTCAGAATGCTCTGAATTCAGATGGGAAGTTACAAGTAAAAAGAAACTCTCTAACTGGGTGGATTGGAAGGACTCGCACAGTACTATGGAAGGATGTTTTTAATGGAGGCTTCAAATGAACTGCTGTCATAAGAAAGTATCTCACATCAGGAAAGCTAAGTAGCATATAACAGAAGGAAATAAAAGAGTGATTCATTGTTTTCCTAAAGGAAATACAATAGCAGTCTGAAGAGTTCTAAACAGGGTCTGTCTCATACTCAAACTATATTCCCAGGACATTTATGCTTGTAGCAGGACAGGCTATAGCCTGACTTGTTTGAGGAATGCATGAGCTTTGGTAAACAGAAATGTTACGGAAAAAAGTAAAAACAACAACAACAAAAAGAAGCAAATAAGTATAAAAAACAGCACTCTTATTTGTATTAGAAGTGTACATTTGTTGCTACATTTCATTTTAACATGCACAGGGTTTTGTGTTGGTGATTTGTCATTACTGAATATGAATCTATAATTATATAGATGGCTCTAAGACTCCACATAAATATTTACAATATCATATATCCTCTGGTATTAAACGGAAAAGTAATTACATGTGTCTAAATGATGTGTTTCACATCATTTGCTGATGACGTCTTTTCACCTCTGTTAGTTGATACAAGGGCCAGATGGAAAAAGCATGCATGCTCTATCTAAATGTGAATGTACAGTCTTATTATTTGAGAAGGATGTCTTTCAGCTTTATAGGAGTGGGAAGACAAACCCTGAGTCAGGTCCTTTAAACCTTTTCCATCCAGCTGAGGAAAAATGAGAGATGATTAAGTATTGTAAGAGGAGAATAAACCTCTCTGATCGTGACTTTCGGGGGGCGGGGTTGGGGAATAAAAACAAAAACAAAACAGATCCTACCTGCCTATACCTTCTAACATATGCATACTGCTGAACTGAGATTCTGCACACCAGGTAGTCTGGCAGAGAAACACTAAGTGGAAAAGAAGCAAGAAAAATCATACCAGAAAGATGCTTTGGGTTATCTTGGAAATATAATGTGATTTTAATAATAGTATGAATATGAATAATACTGCTTATTAGCTAGCATGATAGAGCAACGAATTAAAAACAAACAATGTCTATATAATGCTTTATGGCTCTCGTGAATCAAACATTAACTGATTCATTTTCTCATTAGCTCCGTGAAGTAGCACCATTAATCCTCCTTTGTGATGGGAGAACATCTGCATATGTAGATAGGTGATAGATATTTAAGGTCACTTAGCTGGCTGCAGCAGACCCAGGTGTTACTACCTGGAGCATCTGATTGCCACTTGTGTGCACAGCCGCTACAGTAAGCTAGGACTATGTACAGAGACATTTCCTGCATGCTGAAAACAGATCACCACACCTCTGTTAGCAACATTTAAAGGTCCCTGACTGTTAACATAATAATAAAAAGCACTTCTCATCATTGTAACTATCACTACTGTCATTACAAATACAGGATTTCCCATTCCAACCTGAATTAATGATTCCTAATTCCAGTATCCAATATGTGGAGACAGGCCGGCCTGGCACTTCAAGGTAATATCCTCAGCCACTCAGGCTGTGCTGCCTTGTATATGGAAGGAAGAATCCTACACAGATATGCCAGAACCACAAGGACATCTGGTGAGATATACACTAGGACAGAGGACTACAAACATTCTTGCTGATCACAAAATAATCCAACAGCAGTATTTGATTTTGTTACTTCACACAAAGGTGCCTGTCAGAAGGTAATTACTGCAAATACAGGGAAGAAAATATCCCTATTTTTTTCTAACATAGCTTCTATTATTACATCTAAGTGCCTCCTTGCATTCTGTTCCTAATGTAGTCTGAATACACCTACAAAAAGTCATTTGTTACCAGCATCCTCTTTATAGGCATTTTGAGATTAGCCTTCTGCCTTGGGATCCAGTCAGCTCTTATTTATGGGAGTTCCAGCTTCTCTTCCCTCTTATGCCCCCATATTCCCCTTTTATCATCCTCACGTTCCTAATTCCTTCCTCTGTCTCTCAGAAGCTGGTGCGTTTAAATGCTCCCATCGGTCCGCCGTTCTGGCTGCCATCAATCTCCTTCAGACCTGCCACGTCACTCCAGAGCCGTCACTTCTGCAGGTCTTGAGGGTGCTGTCACAAGGGGCTGATTTACCACGGTGGAAGAGGCAGACAAATGGTTAGCTGCAGAGACAGAACAGGCCACTGCAGCCTTGTAAAAGCTATAAATAGCATTCTTGGTTCCACGATTTTGCAACTGAAGAAGAAAGGCAAGGTGCTAATGAGGCAGGGAGGAGCACCGGCTCTTCAATGGTATTGCTGGCCTCTACCTTCTCATACGGAGAAAAAGTTAAAGGAGTTGACTAATATAGTTCAGGAAGGTTTCGGGATTAATTTTCAGGAATGTGAAGTAATCAACATCTTCTCAAGCAGTTAGTACATTCAGTCAATAACAATGCCACCTTCAGGACTAAGTATGTGCCCAGAATAAGTGATCGTCAGGAAGCCAGGGACAGGACAACACTCACTCCAAACGATTATAATATTAGGAGAGGGAAAAATCTCACTCGCAATGCTGAATATCTTTCACTAATGCATACTGGAAGCTAACAGCAGGTAGCAAAACACTTTCGTTTTGCCAGTTATTCCAAGTAACTTGGTGTCCCCTGCATGGAGGTGAGTGAGCTGCACATACACAAGCAGTTTTCTATGCATCCCAAGCCTCCTTAACTCGTACAGGAACTGCAGATGTCACTGCAGCTTCAGGCTTGGACTGATGATCCCTAGCTACATCCTCCAAACAGCAAGGAAAGCTTTTGGTGCCAGGAAGCAGAGAAATCAAGAGACAAAAAAACAGAACCGAACCGAACCCTGCACTTCTGGTGAATTTGCTGTATTTAAAAGCTAAGAATGAAACAGCTCTGCCATGAAAAGACATTCCAGTGTTCTCAGCAACCGCACCTTGTTCCCTGGTTTTTGGATGAACTAATTCATTACAGTACCGGTAACTCAGGCATGACGTGTTGGAGGAAAAAGCTCCAGGAAGAACTGACCTGCCTATGATCTTCCTTAAGTGACTTTGTAATGGGGTAATTCCGGTCACTTCAAAGGACTTACCCTCAGTCAGAAGTGTATAAATCAGTACGGAAGTAGGCCAAATATTTATGTATATTTGTAGTCAAAAAATATTTAACAGTCATAATTATGCGAAATCATTGGCAGATGTGCTGAATAGCCTGAACCTGAAGGGAGAATGGAACAAATAAAACAAACTGTGAAGACAGTTTTACATTAAAAAAATGGTTTCTTACTCAGTCTGATCTGTATCCAATACAAAGATATTAATAACCGTCTATTCGTTATTCAGAACTTTTTCAGCAACTGCATCCAAATTAACATAACCATCTATTTCCATGTGAGCAGGAATTCATGCTAATTGTACATTAATTCCCAGGATGAATAATTGAGGTATCAAATGCAACAGCTCAAAAGCCTAAATCTTGTTTAGTGCTAAAGTAACAAGTTCTAAGCCTTAAGTTAATCAAGAAAACTATACGTAGGTCTTCATTAACATACCAGGAATCAATACACAGCTGATAAAATCACAGACCATGCTGGTTTAACAGTGTGCAACTCCATCATATTTAACGCTGAACACACCTGTTTGTTTAAAGTTTCACAGCACAGATAATGTTTTGGCTTGGAACTGCTGCCACCCACTATGCTATGAGTCCTCTTTCCAAAGTGACAATGGTGTGTGGATCTGGAAAAAGGAATTATCTTAAAACAATGCCTAGCTTTTCTTGTTTGGGATCAGCTAGCATTTACTTCTGCTTCCCTGAATTTCTCCCTGGCAATGCTGCACAAAGAACTTATATGCAGATGTCCTGCCCTATATGATTCCTTTACATACAGATACGACATTATGTTGCCTACATAGTTGCTTATTCACCCTCTCTCTCTATAAATATTACCTAGATCACAAACCTACTTCATCAACTGTGGAAACCAGCCAAATTCCTGCAAGAAAATATGATGATTTAAAAAGCTCTAAACATACAAATAGAAGCGAGCTAGCTAAATAAAGTAAGATGCAAGGGCTGGAGAACTACTTTTAACTAACAGCTAGCTTGTTTATGACTAGCTGTAAGATGGAAATACAGAATTCAGTTCACTACGGTAGAAAATTCCCATGTAATTTGTAGATAAGAATGAAAAAAATCAGATTCTTGGCTTCTATGTTCTGACTGTTTGAATGCCAAGGTGGTATCCACGCTTACTGCAGAAATGACAGTCCAGTTGTTTCTATTGCTGTAGCAAATTAATTCCTAAACAGAGAAT
This sequence comes from Chauna torquata, assembly GCA_013399475.1. Taxonomy (NCBI): domain Eukaryota; kingdom Metazoa; phylum Chordata; class Aves; order Anseriformes; family Anhimidae; genus Chauna; species Chauna torquata. The sequence goes on along the minus strand of VXAL01013309.1, from coordinate 85,982 downwards.
GGTTGGGTCAGACATTTGGCTGTATTATTTTGTATTTGCACCGTGTCCATAACTTGTGGGACATTCACAAATTAAACAGATCAAAACTATTCCTGCAACTGTGTGTGTGCATATGTGTATTACGAGCATGCATACACAGCGTAACTTGTAGCTGTATTGCGGGGAAGGGGAGGTGGCTACAAGCGTCTAGTTAGAAGCGGAAGCTCATTAAGTCTTTCCTGAAATTGACTGCTACAAGCTTATATATTTAGGGAAGTGACAGCCTCTTTTCTCACACATTATCTGCTGGAAACATAAAGCAGAAAGAACAAAAGTAGAGACTTCTTGATAGTTTTATGCACCCGCCCTAGTAATGCGAGTCCTCTTTCTCAATACATTCTTCTAGTTTGCTCTATATTCTGGAAAAACGCTTGAATGACAAACTCGGCTGGATGACCTGAAGCCATTTATCCTCCACACTGGGAGGACTGAACTTCTGCTGATGAATAGACCTTATCTCTTTGAGAAGATATGTTCCTTTTCTGTGCCCATGCTTGCTGAAGAGGACTCATTAGGTTAACCAAAAGGTCATTAGGTCATTAACTGCCCAAGTTGTGGTAGATTTCCCATAACTTTTTAGGGCTTGTAAACTGTGTTTAGACTAGAGCTCCCAGACTCCTCTTTGCTGAAATTCAGGAATCATTTTGTTTTAGAGCAAGGCAATAAAATAAGATGCTGAATTCTAATACATATTCTGAAGTGTTCCATCACAAAATAAGCTTTGCAATGCATTTTGTGTATTTCCTTTCCCCTTTTTTATTAAAAAATAAAACTGAGCAAGCAGAAAAGCCTCCTTATATGCTTGTGGGTAAATTTTCTTATATTGTCTTTTAATATATCACTGTTGGTTTTATACTTGTATGATATCTTTAGCAGTGGAGAAAGGTCCTAGATAAGCACATTGCTTTACTGTTAGTGTATTTATACAGCTGAAAGCAGCTTTTCTGCATGTAGTGGATGCACACGTTATTTCTGAAAGAAAACTTTTGCGCATCTGATCCTTCATGTTGGAAGCCTAAGACATCAGTTGTAAAGCACCAACAATTCTCCATTCATTGACATTGGTAACAATGCTCGCATTGATCTGACTGGAACAGTGACACGAACTTCACAGTACTTTTCACAGTTTTCCAGGTTTCTAACCCTTGGGTGGAATCAACTTACTGTGTAGTTTCTGTAAGCCTTCAGCTCTGCTGAGCTGTGCTTTGACTGATCATGCCATTGTGAAATGTGGCAGCAGTTGGATGAGCCACAAGCAGCTTTGTAGCCATGGAACACAACTGACCTATAAAAATGTCTCTGGTCACATGGGCATATTATAAAGGGTTTAAAATAGTTATGTGATGCTTGATGAGAGGCTAACAATGTCTTTTTGTGAGGCTAAATGACATATCTCTACTGAAATCAATAAGGCTCAGATCTGCAAGCACTGAAGTACTGCACTGCAGCTGTATATATTCCCTTGGCTTTTGTTCTAAAAAAACGCACAGTGTGGCCATTACACACATCTATTTCAAAACTACCAGTCATCTGCTCCTTGCTGCCAGTCTGGCTCATGCAGACATTATGCAAGAAAATATGAAATGGATGATATATTAATAAAGAAAAAGTACTGGAGCGATAAAGGGGACTCAGGCTGATTAAAAATTACTACCAATCAATATCATAAGCTCGATAAAATACAGAGTCCCGCTAATTATAAGAACATTCCTTTCATCATGAAATTACAACAAGACCTTGTTCAAATGTACCTTGCAGCTCTCTAGTTGTAATGAAGAGAGAATCAATTGTCCCTGTTCCTTGAGCATACATTCCTGTGATACTGTTCTGCACTCCTAGCAGGCTGTAAGGAAAGCCTAGAGACTAGAAGCAGCCGGCGGTGCAGCAAAAGCACTTAGCTTTAGAAATGTGACATTCAGAAGGTTAAAGCAATGGTCCGGTTTGAAGAATGTAGGTGCTTTGCCAGAATTGCCTCTGGGAAAGTTTTTATGGCATAGGCACCTAGAGCATTTACTTGTCTGCTGGAATAGAAAAACGGCGGTAGCCCAAGGGCTAAGGGAATTTCCTACTTATTCTTTCAATTGTTATTCAGGTTTCAATGTTACTGTATATCTTACCAAAATGTTATACAGGTTTTACATTCCCACTCTTAAATTTCAATTGAATGCAGTAACAAGCTGTGCAGTGTCAACACAAAAGCTTAATAAGATTGTATCTATCTCTGTCTCTTTAGATCCCTATATGAAACCTATTGCTGGTTAAAATTAGCATATTATCCTTACTGGAACCTACTGCTGCTGACAAAGGATTCTGATTTAAAACTTGTCTGAAGATTCTTGCACAACAACCTCCTTGTATACAGTAGTTTTTATTATCTCAGATTCCCTAATCCTCGTTAAAAAGCTCATGAAGACTTTAGTTAACACATCCTTTCCAGGCTTTAGGATTACTGCTCATGAGTGTATTTCTGCAAAAAGATAAAAAGGAAAGATTTTTAACCATGATAAGTCCAAGTAATACTGTATTTTGATAATTTTTTTTTCTCATTCTTTCTGCTTTTTTCTTAAAGCTTAATTACTTATCATGCAGAGAGCTTCCATAATAACTGCAGTCTTTAGCTATTCAAATGCTGAAACTGTTTTTGTTCTATAATTTGATAATATATATCAGGCACTTCACAGGAGACATAGCAAGACATTGCCCTTGCCCCAGTGAGTGCATGGTCTACATTCTGTGTGATCTGCTGAGAATCAGTGCCAAGCAGCAGACAGACAGTTAGATGAAATACTGCAGCAGTTTAATTGTGTATAACAATTAAGCGCATACTTGTACTGTGGCATATTCTTCTCTTTATCATTTAATAAAAATACAGGGAAAAAAGGAAGATAAAATGCAGCAAATATAATTAACTACACAATTTAGTGTTTTCATAGAGCATAGCAGAGGATGCTATGCAAAATATTGTGACATGGGAAAAAACAAAACACAGGGAATAAAAAATTTCCTCTGCAAACAAACCCAGAGGAATAGAAGTGAATACTTTTCTCTCTTTGGTTCAAGCTGACACAGAAAGCAAGGACTTGTTAGGCCTGGTTCATGAAAATGCCACAAACATTTAAATTTACTGAGCACAGAATCTCAATGAGTTAGTATACTTTCTCTTCCACTTCAAAGAATATATGTAATTTCACAAATCAAAAAGCAGTAATGCTGGTCCAAGAGACAGTGAGCTGTTTCCCGTTGTTGGCTAATATCCTGGGATGCAGAGGAAGTCAGAGAAAACAACTCACACCAACGGCAACAGTGCTATGCATACACACTCAGTGCAGCTTGGAGGTTAACATTTGGCTAAGTCTGTTGTATTAAAAATAACCCATTGACTAAAGCGATTTCATTAATTTTAGGGTTCAACTTAACACTTAAAATACAAAGCTTTGCAAAGGGATAACAAAATTTAGATCAGTTTCCTGCTGAGAGCTGAAACTGGTGACTTACAAGTCAGGTATTTTTTTGCACGATTTATTTACAAAATGTTTTTTCAACTGCCGTGTTAGAAATTGCAACACAGGCCTCCTTTCTGGCAAATTTCAGTAAAGTGTTACCCTGTTTTCAGGAGGAGCTGTCCCACGACTCTTCACCCCAAGCTTTGGTAAGCTTCACTGCTTAATAAGCAGATTCTTCATTCTCACTACAAATCCCTTTGTCGTATGTGCATTTTCAAAGACCACCCACCTAGAAAAGTGGATCTGGACATCTTCTGTCGGTGTAGAACATAAAAGAACCTTGCAGCTTCAACCGCCACACACAACAGCCGACTTCATGGGATCTTCACCTCCTCTCCCGTGAAGAGTTTTACCCTGGATATTTACCAGTCATCCCAAGGGTGGCTTGTGGTGACAATTTAGTTGAAGTATCTGACCATGGATACAAGACCTACGTCACTTGTCTTGGGCATCAAAAGTTATAGAAATGTTGCTAGTTGTATAATTCCCTTACGCGCCTTTGGTATAGACACAAACATATTTTAACCACATTTAACCATGCCGCTTATACGGCATTGTTGTTCCCTATGTATAATTTTGAAATAACAATACTCCTAGTGACTTCAATAAGAGAAGGATTTCCCCCTAATGAGTAAGCCATAGCACAATTTATCATAATGAGCGAAAGTTTGAGGTGAAGCAGGATGCTGTTGCGACACGAATTTGGTGATTACAAAGTTCAATTTACACACAGAAGACGTCTTACTGATAATTTACAAAGAGAGGCAATGGAAGGTTTCCTGTGCTGTTCTACCAATGTGTTTCGTTCCAACACAGAGGCACCATTTCTGGAACACATTCTATCCTTAGTTTTATTGCTGATGTGTATATAGAAACAGGTATAAAGTGCTTATGTGGCACAGCTCACTGGAAAGCATCTATCAGCTCCAGATGTGGATAACTTTTGAATAAAAACAGATCATCAGCTGATCTTTACCAAGGCTGTGGAATGACAGTTTGACAGCAATTTGGAGCACATTGTGCCACAGCTAGAACACAGCAACACAGACAAAAAGGACACTGTCACCCAATATCCTCTGTTCCCTTTAATAAAAACCAGCCTCCCTTTAGTTTCAAAATGTTACCTGCCCTTGGACAACCTCTGTGAATAATGATGAAGTTGATTCTGTAATTGGTCCTGCCTGGTAAGCACATGCTCACAAACAGCATGTCGTATTTGCTGTCTCAAAGTTTGGGGATGGTCTGCGCTAAGCGCATGTAGCTGCAAACAGCGGTATCTTCCGTGTCTCTTAGGCACCCATCACAGGAGTGAATGGAATAGGCTGAAACACCTGGAGGTGTCCTGTCTCCCCGCGCATTACAGAATGAGCCTAGCAGACCAGATGAAACACGTAACTCTCAGAAAGCTAAGTTTAAATAAGATGAATCTGCCTAAGATGAATCTTTCAGCCTGTGTGAGCTGGAGGATGATCAGCGGAGTGAGGGAAAAACTTTTCATATTCTTCTACCTTTCGCACTAACAGAGAACTCAGTATCAATGCAGCCTTAAAATAAACACAGGATATGAATGATTTGGCCAAACACAGACCTCTCTCCAGATATTTGAACCAGTTGTCTGCTTTTTCATTATAGCCAGAAATTGAAACTTTCAGGTTCCTGTTCCTTGGTGATACATTTCATGCTGAAGTAGAAGTCTCGAATGGATCAGATAAATTGTGCCCTTGAAGTGTTTCCTTTCTCTTCACGGACTAGACAGAGACGATAGCACAGTATGTAGGAAAAACAGAATGAAAACAATAAAATCTCAGCTTCGTGTCTAAGCTTTATTTTCTGACTCAACGAGCTTATTTGCAGTCTTATTTCCAAAATGTTTGTATGTTTACGAACTCATATATTGATTCTAAGTGAGAAAGGTGGCCACTGACTGGGAACGTGGGTATTGAAAGCACCTTTGAAAGCGCTTTGTAGCTAGCACCTGACTGTAGGCATGGGGCTAAATGATGCAGTAGGGCACACTACACCACCGCCACCGGAACCTGAACAGCATGCCTTTCTCTTCCACAGAAGTAAGGCCTCAAAAGTTGGGGTTAAAACGCTATTTTTAAAACACAGTATATGGTACAGTGGCATCTTATGCATATAAAACCTGTATTTATGTATTTGTGTGCACACATGTATGTACAGGTATATGAAAGACCTATAAACGAGCCACCCTGGCATGTCAGTCTGTGGAAAGCAGGGTTGTGCAGAGGCCTGTCTGCCACCCTAGTTAGCAGCAGAGCAGCAGAGCAGCATTCTATCCTAAATTTATAGATTTCTAGATGTGGAAATTTTTACAAGGTTATAGAATTTATGTTAAAGCATTATACAAAAAGTACCTTAGATAGCAAATATTTTTAATCTTTTCTGTATTTTTAGAATTTTTTTGAACACCCAAAGTCAGCATCAGTATTTTCTGCCATAACTGAAATGTATCAGGGCAGTGCATACTGTAACATGACCTCAGGTGGTATTTGTATATGGTTAAGCTTTACTTAATTCTGTTAATGTTTGTATAGCTTAATGCAATACTGCTTAAGGATTGGTAGTAAATTAAGAAAATGTGCTTCTAAGGTTTTGCAGCTTTTCTTTAGCCACTGTCTGGAAAAGATTAAATAATAGATCTCTTTTTTATTATGTCTCACATTGCAGCAAACATAAAATAACTTATTTCTAGTGTCCACATCGCAGATTGCCTCATTAAACAGTCATTGTTTTCCATTTGTTCTAATTGCCTGCATATGAAACTGTCACATGCATACAAAAATCAAAAAGTATTGAAGAGTTTTAGTGGCATTTTCTGAAAACGTTCAGATTGCTTAAAGATCTTCAACGTTAAAGGCAGATGCCAGGCAGCAGCAAAGACTGCCAGAAAGATTTCTGGTTGTAATGCATACCATTACCACAGCTCATCATGCATTTTCCCAGGTACCATCTAATGTGGAGCATCGTTGGAGACATGAGACTAGATGGACTGACAGCAATTTTGGTAATCATTACAGGAACTGGAATCTGAAACAGCAGTTGAGACAGGAAGCACAACTGCTTGGGCATGCATATCAAATTAAAGAGTATGGAACCAAAACATGACACTTATTTTGCAATATGCCAGTTAGGGACCCAAGAGGCACCACAATCCGCTGGAGCAAGTACTCATTAAGATCAATTAAAATTACGGCCGCCCTTATGACATGCCGACGACTCAAAGCACCATGCGAAGAGTCTGATCAGGCTGGGGCTAGACTTACAAGCCGCCTGTTAAAAAGCCTTGGGGAAAAAAGATAAAACAGATCTGGGCTCGCCAGGAGCAGGGAGGCTTCCAGAGAGCGGTCACAGCGCCCGCCCCGCCGGGGCCGCCCGGC
>VXAL01013309.1:65007-78821 GCA_013399475.1 Chauna torquata | reverse complement strand
GCCCGGCTCGCAGCTCCTCCAGGCCCAGCCGGGCGGGCCAGCCTCGAGGCAGGCGTCGGGCGAAGGCTCCGCGCGCCTTTTGCCGCTACGGAGAGAAAAAGCATAAGAAACAAACCAGGGGGGCTCGAGTACAACCCCCCCCGCTGCCTTCCGCTGGATCTGGCAACTAAAATGAATAAAACCANNNGGCCGGGCCGGGCCGGGCCGGGCCGGGCCGGGTGGGCCGGGGCTCGGGCGCGCTGGGACCAGCGGAGGGCGGTTGCAGCACCGAGCAGTGCGCTCGGTTTCTTGCAGCGTGCCGGGCGGCTGGTAGAGTTCGCTGCTGCCCGAGGCCTGGGCGGGACGTGCCCGTTAGGGGAGCGCCGGGCGTCGGGCAGGTGCCTGCCGAGAGCTCACGTGCGAAGGACGCGGAGCACGGGCGGAGCGCTCGCAGCAGAGCACCTGCAGTATTGGCACCAAGTGCACGTCTCTTACACGCCGCTCTCGGGCCGCTCCTCGCCTGTTCTGGCAGCGTCAGGCTCTTCAGCTGCTGCTCGGGTCGCTCTGGTTGTACGCCATGCGCGCGTTGTTACCGCCCTTAGCAGGTCACAGCCGAACAGGAGCAGGGCGGGAGGTCAGCTACCGAGTTGTTTTTGTTAGGTGTCTGCTTTGGAGTGTTTCACTTCATGTGACTTGTTTTATCAGCTGTGCAGGCTGATGAACGGACGGCGGAAGAGAGCTAACTGTGTGGCCCGAGAGCTGTTGGACTGTGATCTGTGCAATAAGGAGGCAGCTGGCCGGCCAGTGAGTGGCGTACAGACTGTGAATGTATGGAAAGGTAATGCTACACTGAAGAAATGACAAGGAGGCAAGTGCACTTGAATTGCTTATTGAAAGTAGTGACAAACAAGGCGGGGTGCGATTTGGTATGCTACTTGTAGAGAGCTTGCTTGACAGTAGTAGCTGGATAGCTAGGCCGCAGGCTCTTGAACTTTTACAACTGTAAGGAAGGAAGGCCACATGACCGGTCGGAACAACATGAGGATTATTATTTTTGTTTTTTATTTCTGCAAGAGTAGAGTTTCAGTGAAGTTGGACAGGCAGACATTCAGAGTGAAGTGGTATAATGCTGGTGACTTTATGCTTTGTGTAGGAATTATTTTTAAAAAGACTTACCTGGTGATGTGCATGTATTGAGAAACGGTTTCTGTTATGTCAAAACAAACTCCAGGAGGCAGTGGTCACCTTGACCACATAACAGATGCCTAAGTAACATTTGTCTCAGTAATATATGAATGCGAAGCCATTTAATGAGGTCTGGTCCTCACAGGAAGGAAGAGACAGTGAAGTAATTTGAAACGCTTTGATTTTGAATGTTTTGATGCTCATGACAACAACACAATCAAGATTTTAAATAGAATTGTCTTAACATTCCATTGTTTTTCAATCTGTAAGATTAAAAGTTTCACATATGTAAAATGGCTGTTTTTACTGCCAGAACACATTACATGAAGAAACACAACAAGTGGGGCCTGAGTATAGAGTATTTTGTAAGAGCTTATTAATTTTTAATTAATGTTAGCTCCTAATTTCAACAAGTTGAGTGTAGATATTGGTAGAATCTACATAATTAACAGTAAGAGATGCTAAGCTGTGGTAAAAAGTACTCTGTCATAACCTGTAATGTAAAGTTCCAGTATTCCCTCTGTGGATTAATGTGCAAAGACAATTAAGAGATTTCCCACTGATGATCTTTTACCTGGGATGCATATATTAAATTGCATTAATCTTTCTTCAGAGATAATATCTATTGGTTTTGTTCTTTGTCAGTGCTGCTGTTGCTTTTGTAGTCAAATGAAAGAAAACTCTACACAGTACTCGCCAAGTGTGGGATGAGCAAGGCTGGTGTAAGGAGGAGTTACTACCTCCCTGGCTTTAAAAATCAGACGTGGTGTATACATGACTTGTATACACAGCATTTGCTTCTCTTGGAGTAGTATGAACTCTCCTCCAGCACATATATTGCCAGGGACGGCTCAGGAATGAAATACGCCATCTTTCATTTTTTTTCTATGCATATGTTACTTTTTATGTTTTTTATACCCATCGTTCACTTGGCAACCCCTCCAAACACCCAGTATTTTTCTGTGTATTTCCCACATTTTTGTAGCATTTTGGTCGGTGGATAACTATGTGTTGCCCATGTGCCCTGTTTATGTGCTTGTGGGAGAAAATTGAATAGTGAGGAGTTGAATTTGCAAAAATAACCAAAATGAAGAGGCACAATAATCATTAACAGGATAGGTTACTTGGAAGCTGGAAAACAGATTTGTGTGAATAAACTCCCTGTAAAAAGGGACAAAGAAGTTCAAAGAGATCTAGTGCTCTTGAATGCTTTCATTTAATTAGTGCTTGTTCCAATGGAATATGTAGAGGAGCCATAAGACATTTTTCTTTATCGAGATATGTTTGAAAAAAGGAAATAGTGAATTGTAGTCTCAGAAGGCTTTCTGTGTGTATAGCAAGAAGGGAAGAAGAGTTAATCATGTAGAAGAAGGGAATTTCATCACATAATTGAAACAGTTGTCAATTAGGTAGTGATCTGAATAGGAGAGATTGTAAGTACCAATAAAGCCAATGGATTGTGATGTATTTTGAAAGAAAATAGCATCTCTTTCCTAGGGAAATTTTATTCCAAATCTAGTCTAGTCTAGTTCTCTGGAGTCCTATCTTTCATGTAAAACTAAAGGTGACATGTCCATGGTGATTTGAGCTCTGGTGACCTGGGGCTCTTGCGATCTGACCACCCCTCTGAGCCAGCATTGGCTTCACGTTAACTGGCGGCGAGTTGGTTCAGGGAGATGAACTGGCCAAAAGCAGCACTCGCAGGAGAGCGGCTGAGCAGGTCTGTGCGGGGCATGAGACAGGCGGGCAGAGCTCGGGCGGCCTGAAACTGCCGCGGAAGCAAGATCTGGTCTGGAAGCGTGAAACGGGTGGGTAGGCAGCGTACAGCACTTTGCATCGTCGCTGCCCTTTGTGGCGTATTGCTTGTGGCGTCTGATCAATTCGTTGTGGCCTCTGGGTTAGCCTGTGGTGGCTGCTGACGGTCCTGGTTTTTAATAACACCATTTCAGCCCGCTTAATGATCGCTTGACAGAAAAAAAAAATGTTATATGAAAGAAAGCAAATAAGTAGAAGGCAGCTGCTTGGGAGGAGGATAGTAAGATATGTTTAAAAGAAACCTTTATTAAGCTTCAGTTTAGCATAATTATGCCTGTACAAAAGAATGAGTAATACACAACAGGACAAAGATGCTGCTAGAGATCGGAAGGCATAGCTGCACAGGCCCCAGTGGACTTCTAAAAAATGACCACGCAATTTAGAAAGGAAAAAAAAAGTTCTACATCAACTTTGCGCTGCTCCAGAGGTGTTTATCTTGATGTTTTGCATAGGCATGAGTCTACTTCTTTATATTTAACAAAGTGAGATCCCTTTAATTGGAAATCATATTGACCTGTGGTAGTTCCTGAACAAATATCTTCATTGCCTGGCCCTACTGATCTATATTTAGGGCAATTCTTTCACTAGCTTATAATCTGTCAACCTCCTCAGCAGTTTTTCATTGGTCTTTTAACTCCACACAATTGTTAATGCTTCTTTTAAAATGCCAGAAGAAGAGTTTCTATTTGTGTTACGGTCCTAATGCTGATTTATCCTTCTTTTACGATAATTTTCTTTCCTCTTACTTTTTATAAGCTACTGTATTCCTTTGAACTCTTACAAGTAATTTTCCTCCACTTGTGTTTTCAGACTAATGTGTTTTTATAAAAGCTGTATGCTCTACCCTCTGTGTTCCTACTTCCTAACTTCAGCCTGTTGGCCAATGTCAGCCAAAATTGACAAAGCAGTGTCAGTCTCAAGGATGTAAAACCGGTAAGAATTTAATGAAAATCATTGAAGTTGGTGGGGGGAAAGTGACCCAACCAGATTGTTGCTTCTGGTAATGGAGGACCGGGAACCACGCTCCAGGCTGTGCATTCCGTCAGACCTGGTGTCTGACTCCTCAGCAGACAGCTGGCCAGCCCGTTGATGTGCAGCTCTCAGCCAGCTGGCGGTTGCCCTGTCCTTCCCTGAGCTGACAGGGGGCACAGCTGAGTTTGTGCTACTCACCAGGACAGGGCTGTAAGAGTGCTGGGCTGTGGCTGGAGGAGCTCAGAGTTTGCAGTGCAGATGTGAGATCAGTGATTGGCACCTGCTCTTGGCGTACCCCAACTGAGTGACTATTAAAATTGAAGTCTGTAAAGCTCCAAGTTCCATGGAGGCAGGCTTCAAACCATGTTAATCAGTGGAGCTTTGAGTTAAAAGCTGGTGTCTGTCCTGGTCTACACGTGATTCCAGGGCTTGACAGCAGCAAGTTTGTTGAAGTTTAATGTCTATTGGCATGTTCTGTAAAGAAATTTTATTTAAGACGGGAAAAATCCAGAAGAGGAATGTATTTGTAATCTTCGCTTGCATCTTACAGCAGCTCCATGCTGAAAAGATAATTTTTTTTATTATTTTTTTTATTTTAGGAGCAATGGTTGGGTAGTTCACTGCTATTTTCCCAATGCATTTTCTAAAAGATGGTTCAACAGGGTGTTTGGGGGAAATGTGACATTCTTTGATTTTGGCATTCCAGCAGAGCTTAAAGTGGATCCAGAATATCATCTTATGCATTTCCTTCTGCACTGAATGTCAGGAGCAATTCATGTTGTTGACAGCTATGTCAACATGTGAAACTGAATGAAGGACAGGAACTAAACAAAAAGCTAATAATAGAGGAGGCAAGAAAGTGAGAAGTGAACACTTCATTAGTAAACCTTCTCGCTGTCATGTGTAAGAGGACCAAATAGTGCAGCCTGCCTTATCTGTTACTGCATGCGTCTTGTTGACAACATTCAAACGAAGAGAGTGGTTTTTATGTGCGTGTGCATTTTGCGAATATGGAAAACAAGCAAGTTACCCAAGAAATATGCACAGTGAACTTATGTTGAGGCATACAAATGCCACTTTGATTCCTCTCCATTTTGCTTATTTATTTACCGCAGTTTAAACTTATGCTTTCAAAAGATCTATAAGGCTTGGCCCCACATGCGTCCGTTTCAAATGATAAATATGTTGTTTGTCTCCCAGGCAATGAGAGGCATCGTATTAATTGTTGTTTGATGTATCTTCTGCAATTAAAGAGTCATTGCTGTTGGTTCAGTGCTTACCACAGTACATATCTGGTGGTAAACTAACCGGCATCTCCAGTAAGGGCTGTTGAAGACACATTTATTCTATTTTGAGATATGCTTAGTCATCCCTGTTCCAGCCTGTAACAGGTTACGGGCACTGCTCCTTATTTTTCCTAGTAAAGCTGACAAACAAGCTAATCTGGAGGTCAGCAGAGAAACAGTCTGTGATACTGGAGGGTATGATTCTGGAGTGCTATGTTATTGCCCAAGTGTGTTGCATACTGCTAGCAGAAATCAGAGAATACATTCCAAGTTCTGTTGTGTATTGGTAGATCTAACAGTTTACATCATGCAGGTATGGAGTGGCTGCTAAATATGGGACAAGCGTATGTAAGAGGATCTTTATTAGTAGGGAATATGATACAGCCCTTCTGTGTCCTGAAAAAAGCGTTCAGCTATAAATATTTCTTCACTGCTGTAAATAGAAAACTTTACTAAAGAGGCTCATATTTAATTTGTCTTTTTTCCAGTAGTTAAACCTGCTTGTTTGTTTGTTTTATGTGTGATTTGGTCTAGACCGTGTAAAACACATTGATATCTTTATTTATTAGTACATTTTGAGCTGGTTTTTTTTTTCAGGATGGTCATCTGTGCAGATCTAGCACATCTTGTGTATAACTGAATTGTTACGTAAATTAAAATATTTTCTTACGAGAATTAAAATGCTTTCTATGGGGACTTCTGCTTCTAATGCCAGGACTCTTCAGAAGACTTACTTTGTTGCATGGCTTAAAGGAAGATGGTACTGTTAATGAATAGTGAGCGTCCTTCAGGAGGCTGGTGACCCTTCGATCGTTGGTTAATGCTGTCATGGACAACTTCAGAGGGTAATGACAACATTTTTGTGAAACTGTTCAGGCTAATGCACTGGTATGGGAAGGCGTGGGTTGGTTTTGGTTTAGATTAACTGCCCAAAGCTCTTTTGTTTCCCTCTAAAAACCATTCACAAGTATGGGAACAAATTAGAGGAAATGGTTCGCTGGAGTAGCTGTCCAGCTTCCTACATGAGCTGTCTTTGAAAAGTGCATTTACTCTCCAGACTATATTATAGTCTAGATGTACTTGAGCTAGCTTTAAAGGAAATAATTTGGGTCTCGGGAGCAGTCTTACTGCAAAATACAAGCAGTGAAGTAACTTAGGTTTTGTTGAGCTGTGTATAGCTGCAGCCTGCCTTAGGTACCAGAGTACTTTCTTTAAAAGTTAGTTTTCTTTTAGTTATTTTAAAACTATACTACAGATAATTTTAATTGTAACTTCTGAAACTCTTCTACAGTTGTTTACTGCAAGGGTGAGATTTCATTTCGTACTTGATTTTATTTTCATGAGTCAATGCAAGATTTTTTTGTTCTCAGTAAATCCCTGAAAATAATTCTTAATTTAACTATTAGTCTTACTGTACTCGGGGGTTAGTTTTGGATAATATTTCTTCATAGTCTTCTCTTTTAAACACAATAAATGGGAAGCCACACTTAATAGCCTGCAAATAAGAAATTGTCATAAGTGTAATAGTTTAATGTTTTAGTAGCAGTACATTGTTTAAGAGGATATTCAAAAGAGTAATGTTTTTCTAACATGTATTTTATCTGCTCACTGTGTTTATTCATTCTGTTTTGTCAGCTCTTTTTCAAAACACCACAAGCAGTTAATGCACCTTATAAAGGACTCCTGACCTTTTGTGTCTTCATAAGTCATATCTAGATGTCACCAGTGTTTCCCATGTTAACAGTTCTGAGCATGTTTTACTATATGTGCCTTCGGCGCCGAGCTAGGACAGCTACAAGAGGAGAGATGAACAGCCGGAGGGCTATTGAATCGAACACCCGGGCCTTACCGATCAATGTTGAAATAGTTCAGTATGCCAAAGAAGTGTTGGATTTCAGCTCTCATTATGGTAGTGAAAACAGCATGTCATATACCATGTGGAATTTAGCAGGTATTCCAAATGTGTACCCTAGCTCTGGTGACTTTACTCAGACAGCCGTGTTTCGAACTTACGGGACCTGGTGGGATCACTGCCCTAGTGCTCGACTGCCGTTCAAGAGGACGCCCACCACCTTCTGTAGCCAGGACTATGTGGAACTTGCTTTTGAGGAACCGGTTTATCCCACTGCAGTACACATTCTGGAAACGTATCATCCTGGAGCTGTAGTTAGGATTTTGGCATGCTCTGCAAATCCTTATTCACAAAACCCACCAGCTGAAGTAAGGTAAATTTTCTTTTTCTCTGAGCTTTAGAGCACTCCTCTGTCCTGTAAGATGTTAAATACTACAAATAATGCTGTTTAGCAAACTTTGCCTCTTAGTATTTCTCCATTTCTGACCCAGTAACATTTTCTTTATTTCTGCATGAGTTTAAGACAGTGGTGAAATGTTTTTGTAACAACTTCAGAGATGTGATTTTTTTTTTTGTAGTATGAATTAATGCAGATCCTAATACCATATTTAATTTGGGTAAGGACAGTTTTTTGTGTTGGAATTTTTATGAACAAGAATTATGTATGTCCAAAATCACTTGTGAAATGGCAGTTCTGAGTTCTTCTTTCTCCAACAAGAAAGGAAAATTGTCCAGAAGACTGAGGATTTGTGGCTGCAGTATCATCCTGCTCTAAGTAGCCATAAACTTCTCTATGCGTGCTGTACGTTGTGTATATATTAGAATCAGGCACTATAACTATTCATTTGGAAATGAGGCTAAAACCAGAAGTACAGAATGGTCAGACAAGAGGTGATGCTGTTTGTCTGATCTTTATTTTTGGTCTGATCAAAGAATGAGCAGCACTTGATTTTACGCTTGCTTCACAGGGCAAGAGCAGCCCATTTGGTCCTGTTGTTTTTCCTCATAGTAAGAACTCCAAATAAAGTTCCAGGTGGGGGGGCAGGAAGAGAGGGACCTGGGGAATAGTAAGATGATGAAGAAAAACACTGTAAACAAGCTGTGAAACATATAGTGAGGTGTGGAAATAGAAATGGAAAGAAAACGTAAAAGCACAGAGTGGGGAAAAAACATTGGGAAAAGGTATCGGTATATGCACTCGAAGCATTCAGTATATATCAAAAAGAGATAAAATGATAACAAACCCCCAAAGGAAAGGACAACAGTCAGAAGAAAGACTTAAAATGTATACTCTAGAAAATAGAATGACAGCAAATACTGTATTCCTTTAATATGCACACTTAGGCAGTGTAAGCAGTGTTGTCTTAGGTGCTGCGTCTTTTTTCTCTGACCTGCCTTTTACAGATACAGTGAGAAGGTATACCTTGAAGTCTTAGTATCCCATGATTCCTAATACTAGGCCATTGATGTTTATTAATAAACCCTAGAAAATCAGATGTTGTTATGTATTCAAAATTCCCAATTGGTTTTGTGTGGTTCTGACATCTACTGTTGTTTAGTCAGTTTGTTTTACAGCTCTCTAATGTAACGAGTGGATATTGTATAGCTCTAAAGTAAACATCTGAATTCAAAGAACAGCAATAGGTCAAACTAATAATGATAGGTCTAACTTAAGAAGTAGGAATGCATTTGGCACTAATATAGAACTTATTTATAGGATTGTGTGTGGTGAAGACAGCTTTTAAGACTTTCAAACTTAGAACCTAACGTGAAATGACTTTTGGCCAATTATTCTGTGAACTTTAATTTTATTTGTTTAATGATGTAGCACATTTATGTAGGGATGATTTCTGTAACTTGATAATATTGCATTAGACTAATAAGATAGTGCCCTGCAGTGCAATGCAAGGATGTAATTCTGAGAAATAAGCTAATCGTGTCTTATGAACCAAGAACTAGTCAGACATTTTTATAAAAGACAAACTTTTTCCAGTTTTGTGTAAAGACCAAGAAGTGGTCAAGAAAAGCTTAAGAAACGTTAAGTGAAGGAGCTATTTAGTAAGGTGCACCAGAAAAACAGGAAAATGTTCAGAGGGCTAAAAGAAGAAGAGGAAAATGCATGTTACAAAGCTTTGGGATGTGTTTTATAACACCTCTTGGGATGTGGTCAGACTGAGAGCACAGATTTTCCCTTTTTCTTAAAAAGGGATGAAATTTCTGTAGGACCATGCTTTTTTCTTTGTAGGCAGAAGTGTATTCTGTTCTGCTTACCTAGGTTAGCATTATTTTTGTTTAGAAGGTTATCTGTCTCAGCAAGCCTTGGAACCAGATGTCTGTCCTATATCTTCAGTACTTGCCAGTCTTGATGCTAGAGAAATTTTTTACTTTTCCTCAGTGGGAGTTGGGTGTTCAGAGATACACATTTGGTTTGTCTCCTGCTTTCTTCTGAAAGAGACAAAAGTGTCTTATGCACAGTATGAAGGGAAGATGAAGGAACCCTTCCTCCATATAAGGAAGGTATGCAGTGTTTTTTTCTCCTTCCTTTTGCTCACCTCTATGAGGGGAATATGAAGAGTTACAAGAATCTGGCTTCTCTTCTGTTTAGAATCTTGGTCACTTCTTTTCCCTTCCAAAAATTTTGGGAGATGTCAACTAAGAATTATTTTTTGGAAGTGAGAATGCTGCTGATAATCTCAGGTGATTTGATATTTAACAGATGTTTTCAACTTGAACTGCCATACCATTTTCTTTCCTTAAAAGAGGCTGTGTCCCAGTTGTCAAAGGGCCTTTAGAACCTTATTTTCCTCTTCTGAGTGTTTTGGTACTTTTAAATCACCTGATTACCTAAAAACCTAAAAGTGCTGCTTTGTTTTACCTGCTGGCTCTTGGTCTGTTTCTGAACACCACTGCAGTAAGGGCAGGTCATTAGAAAGGTTCCTTTTCACCAGTTTCTACTCTGAAATAAAAAGGAGGCCAAATTAATTGTAGAGTCAAATCTGTTGTGAGAGGAAAAAGTCTGTTGAGACTTGTTTAAGTGTTATGCGTAGTGGATTATACTAGCCCAGCTGGATACTTATTTTTTCTCTTTGCTCAGTATTTAAAAATCAGCACATCCAAAACTTTGCTGTGCAAGAGCTTCTAACCTGCAAGAGGCTCTGTAACAGGGGCACTACAGCTGATAGCGGTGTGAGCTGAGCCTAGCCAAGGAAGAGACCTTTTGTTTTATTTCTCATAGTGTACTAGATTGATGGATAGGATATGGCTAGCCTCTTGTGATGGGGACAGTGGTTTTTTTGTTTCTTTTTCTTCCTCATCTACCCAAAAGGTTTACTCTTGACGATTCCCTAACAGCTTCTTCGGTATCAACCCTTCTGAAACATTCGGATGCTCCGAGTGTTTTGTTAGTTGCTGTCAGAGCGTAAGGGTTTGTGTGTGTTTACACAGGAGCTTTCAAGTCAGAAATAAAGTTGAAAAACTTCAGAAAAAAATTTTCTTTTACAAAAATAACTTTGATTTTTAAATTTGGAATGTGAAACAAAAAATAGTACCTGTTCTTCTGTCATGGTCTTTTTTAACCTAATTTGACGGTTTCTCTTATCTCTTGTACTGTATAGTGACACCACATGTTCAAGTGCATTTATAAAAGCTCCAAAACGAAGTTTTTTGACTAGCCTGGGATGTGTGGCAGTGCTTGGGGTGATGTCTCACAGCATATGTCCTTACTGTTATGCAATGATTACTTCTTTAGTAGACTGGGATATTTTTATGGGTGTGTTTATTTATTTTTGCTGCCCACCCCCCCCGGCTTATTTTCCACAGATAAAATATAATCCTAAATAGGTTGTTTCCCAAAGGTGAGATGATCATTTTACTGGCTGGGAGCCCTTCCAGGACTACCAGTGGCACCATTCTGCCTTTTGTAGTCCTACCAGGTGTATCTATTTAACTTTTTTCAGGTTTATAATTTTACTAGATGCTCTTTTGAACAAAATTCCAAGTTTGATTTTTGTAGATGAACAACCTGGCTCAGTATTTTCAGGCTTAGCTGTGTTTGCTGCATATGAAATTTCTTTCTCTTTCTGAACGTCTCGAAGCCTGTAAAGCTGCTGCAACCAGAGGAGCAGGCTAAGATGGACAAAGTAAAAGGCTCCCTCGCCTTCCTTTAGGAAGTTCATTGTATGTATGTAGGCAGGAGACTCTGTCTCTGGAAGTCTCATCCAGGTGGGAATCTTGCAGATTTCTTTGCTGGCAGACATGTTTGATTTAATAAATAAATAAAAATCTCCCATTCTGATAAAGGGAGTGAAACTAGAGAGGTAGTGTGGTGAATGTAAAGTATCATGAGTTTCCTGCTTGTAGACAGTGGCATTCAGATGGTTGTTCTGCTCTGCCTGTTGTTCCCTATGAATCTCAGATGAACGCACCCAAAACGCTGCTAATACTAGCAGCACATTAGAGCGTGGTAAGGGACTTTCAGGGCTGTATCTCACCTATGTAACACACAATTTAAGTTCTAGCCGTTTACATCCTTACTTATAACTTGTTTTGACTTATTCAGGGAAACAGATCTTTCTCTTGTGTAGGTGACTGTCACAGAAGAATGAGTTCTGGGTTCATGGGACAGTCATTTTTGAGAAACACATAAAAGTTCATGTGGAGAAGACAATTTTTTGAAATATCTTTTGCTATTTTATATGGCCTTGGAGCATTCTTGGAGCCCTGTCTGCTGTCTCTGGTATTTCAGAACTGAACTCTATGGTAATTAGACTGCTGAGGTACTGTGAACTCTGCTTATCACCTTGGTCCGAATGGTTCTGTAATTGTTCTCATGATCAGTCTTCCCTGCCTTTTGTCTTTACAAACTCACAGCTCTGGCCATGGCTATGCTTTCCAGATTATGTTGAACCTAGTGTGCTAAAGTATCCCTGGTACATTAGCAGGCAGGAGATGTTTTCTTGTAGGTAGCCTACAAATTATTTTCAGAGGTTCTGCATGGTTAAGAGCAGATAAGATTTATTATAATCTCATATCATGACTATAATTGTTGCAGAAGTTGCAGTTTCAACAAAGGGGTGGTCACACTATTCACTTGAGTTTCCTTATGTTCTCCTTGTTGGTCGAGCTGAAGCTTTCCCTTCATTTGTCTTTTAGCTGAGTTGTAAGTTTCTTGGGAAAAGGCATTTATTTTTTGAGCTTGAGTAGTATGTAGTGCTTTATTCACTTTCTACCCCGGTCTCAATTTTACAGTGCAAGAAATCTTCTCAGTGGATTCCAGGCAAAGTTTAATCTTCTCGTACAGGAGAGAAATCTGATTACTTTTCCTAGGAGCCACTTTTCCAAAGAATCTTTCTTAAGAAGTTGTTTTCTTAAGAAGTAACCAGGTCCACTCAGGCATAGCCTTATCTATGGCCTTTGTGCATAAAAGCTTTCCAACACCAAAAAAATTAAAAAAAAAAAAAGACAGCACACTTTACACAAACCTTGCAAGCATATTTCTCAACTTAAAAGTCGCTAGACTGTATTTTCCTTCATAGTGAGGGTAAGAGAAATTTTATTTCTGTTATTTCAATTTTATCCCCACCCTGTAAGCGTACAGAGTCTGTGGCTTGAGAAATTTGAGCAGGATGAGTTACCACCTATTTTCATGAGGTAGAGAGAAATCGAATGGGAAAACAGACTCCATTAAAGCTGAATGGAAAAACTTCACCTAAGTCCTCATTTTCTTTAGTCACTAGAGAAAACAGTACAGATATGACTGCCTCTCGGTCAGCCTTTGCATGGCACTGTAAAGGCTGAGGCTTCAGTACATTGCTGGTAAAAGCTTCTTATCAAAGCTCTCTCGTTGCAACTTCTTTGATCAGCTGTTACTGTACATCTGCAAGACTTGAGGACAAACAATGTCCTACCTTCAGTCATTTGATTCAGCTTGATTTTTGACAGTTCAGAGAACCTAATTAACTCAAAGAAGGGGGGAAACAGGAGATTTCCTTTGACTTCTCTCCAGCTATTTGTTGGGATTCAATTTCTTTTTGTCTTGGGTTAAATACATTCTGAGGGATCTTAAGTTTGGAACAAATGCCAGCAGCCTTATTATTGAAGCTAATAAGATACCTATCCTCAAACCAGAACGTACTGTCAAAATGCCTTTCCTCCAAAGGGTTTTGAAACGGATGACCATAACGAAATGTGCTCCAGAGCAGAAGAAATGCAGTTCTTACTGCCTCTTGGAAACTTATTTCATCCATTTCCAAGTATGTAGTCTTCACTCCCAGTCAGATTGCGTGTAGCCCATTGAAGTGTCAAAGTACTGATCCTAGATGAAGATGCCACTTCCAGTTGCAGCTTATCACCTTGGATGTATTAAGTGGTGTATTAAGTGGATGTATTAAGAGGTTGGTTACACTGAGGATGAGTATACCAGCCCTGACACAGAGCAATTACTATGGCCTGTTTTCGTGTGTGGTGCCACCAGGAGAGAGAACAACATCAAAAGCAGCTATTTAGACTTGATGTTTTCTGGTTAAACCAACAGCTAACTCCTTTAAAGATGGATTAGTGGGCTGCTGATGAAAAAGAAAGCAGAAAATAGTCACTGGTCTTCTGTATTGGGTTTACGTGGTAAAGGTTTGGTAGCAGGGGGGCCACAGGGGTGGCTTCTGTGAGAAGATTCCAGAAGCTGCCCCATGTCAGATAAGAGCCAGCTCTAGTCGGCTCCAAAAGGGACC
>VXAL01013309.1:4162-51272 GCA_013399475.1 Chauna torquata | reverse complement strand
TTCTGCCTGCAGATTTCTTGATATCACTGGAAATATTGCTTATTTAAGCTGTTTAGCTTTAAATATCTGAGGTATTAGGATTTTTATTTACTTCTAACATTTCATACTGTGAAAATGGATTAACAGAATTTTACTTTCACGTTAGTGATGCAGTGTTTACATTTCAAGCACATCCAGAAATATTTCATTACAGTTATGTTGTCATTAAAATTTGAAGGCTTTTGTTGCTGTTTAATACAGGTATATTTTGACAGCGTTTAACTTGGTGACAGTTTGCTATGAATCAAACTAGCAGGAAGGTTAGGTAAGTTATTGAAACATGCATCTAATAGTTGTGGAAAATAGGAGTATTGTATGACTTGATTGATAAATTGATTCTCAATTTAAAACTCATAGCTGGTTTTTAATCTCCACAGTTTTTAGTAAAATCTAGGGTTGCTGTAACTGAAAGTAAGATAATGTTTTGCATGTGTTTTTTTATTGAAGTAGCTTAATTTGTGTTCAGAAAAGCACAAGATCAGGTACTTAATAGGCTCCCTACTTGCATACAACGTTTGCAGTTCTGCTAACAAAGAAGTTTAATACATGTTAGTCGAAAATAGCATTTTAACAATTAGAATAGCTTAGAGGAATGGAAAGTGCTTCATTTAAAAAATTAAAAAATAAAAAGTCTTGTTCTCATGTATGCATGCTCACATACACCAAGATGAGCGAGATGTGTCCAAAGCAATTTGCCCAGAATGTAGCCTTCCCCTCCTGTCCTTCGTCTCCTAATCTGTGTGTCCTGAGAAACTGCCCATCCGTATGTTCAAGGATCTCAATGACCTGCTAATCTAGCTTTCCGCCAATGCAAGCTGTTTTTCTGGCCCTAGTATTGCCGTTTATTCTCTTTGGTGCTTCTACACCTGCATGTTCCCATTTGTTCTCCAGTCAAACCAATCTTAACATTTTTACTACAATTCTCTCTGCTAAACACTGCTGCTGTTGTGTAACGCAGCAGTCCTGAAGGGAGAAGCGTCATTGTGAATATAAAAATATGAATGTGACTTTAGGAAGTATATTAAAATGTAATTCTGCAAGCCAGGTCTTGCTGTTTTAAATTACGTAAGTATATGTCAAAGTTCCTGTAGGTCCTCAGATCTCTACTGTAAAGCTGGTGTATTGTGTTATGATCCACAGTCAGTTAGGCAGTTGGAACTTTTTTCATATTAATTCCAGTGTCAGTGCGAAGACCATGATCCCAGAAACTGGTATTCACTGGTGAACAGAAGTATTAAAAACAGATATGTGAATATGCAGTCACCAAACCCGGGAAACTACTTAGAGTAGAAAACAACTCACTGACTGAAAGAAGAAAGGATGGACAAATCTTTCAGTATTTTGAGGGGAGAAGACAGAAGAGTTTAAACTTACATAGAGCATTAGGGGTAATTTTATTTAGATATGGATACCTTCCATGTAAAGTAAGTAGATTTTCTCCTTAATTATGAAGACTGAGGGAAAAATAAAAGATTTTATTACAGAAGCAATAGAAGCTGCTGCAGGGATGCAAGATTGTTACCTTTGGTGTTGTTTTGAATTAAATGCAAGACACAACCACAAGACAGGCCTAGATTATGAAGTTCTCTGCCAAGTCTGCGCAAATATTAATGTAGATAGAACTACAATAAGAAAGAGAAGACCTTAAGATCTTAGAAATGAAATAAGGAAGAATAAAATCCAAGTGATTTTTGATGCTATTCTTGGCTGGTGACAGGTTCTGAAAAGCAGGAGACTTGGCTAGCTGAAGGGAGGGTGAAGAAGACCTAAACAGTTGTTTTCATGAAATGCTGGTTCTAAGAGGGAGATAGCAAGGAGGGCAGGGCAAATGGGGCAGCCTGCATCTCCCAGGTAATGGAAGTAACATCCCTGATTTGCATGCTAGCATAAATTAATACTGCAAGGGAAAGTGCTACCCAACTGTATGTTGTTCATAAATTTCAAGTATTTTTTTTTGCTCCTACGCAAAAGTCAGTGGTTTATATGTCAGTGGCTAGAAAATGAGTACCTAAGATTTTCATTGGAAATAAATTTAATAAAATCAGCATGATTGAAACCTATTGGGATAACTTGTATTAAAGGAATATAAAACTCAGTTGCTCTTTGTGTTCAGGAAGGGTGAATAGATGAGGGAGAACTGGGCTGTGAACCTTGCTTGTTATAGAGTTTTCAGTAACTTTGAACCATGGGATATTGAGTAAGTAAGGATCCCTGTGGTAATAGTGAAGAGTGGGTTTTGGATCCAGCGAGGTTCCATAAGAAACCACTAAAACAAGTGTGATGTGTTCACTACCCTCTCGAGCGTATGTCTAAAGGTATTTTGAAGATTTTGTTTGGGAGCCAGTTGTGACGTGAGCAGTGCTGTCTCTTGTACCTTGATATTTTAATTCTAATCTTCTCTTTGGCTCATAGGAAATGCTTATGATACAGACTTTAATTGCAAGACTGGAAGTTAATAGTTGCATAACCTGGTGATCGTGATGGATTTAACTTCAGCATGATCAAATAGTGTCCTAATAGCTAATAGATACCTTTGTTTCAGAAGGATTACAGCAGGACTCACTTCCCAAATCTGGGGCGGGGTGGGGTCAGGGGGGAAAGAACAGCAATTCTTGAGAGTAAACAGTGAGATTTCTTTTTTAAAATAAACACAAGACTGAAATACTGTAGTCTAGAATGAGGATAAACTTGGAGGTAAAGGCCTGTTCCACTGCCTAGCAAAATCAGCGTAGATGTTCAGATTCTTCTAGGTTGTTTAGCTGATCATATTTCATAACAACTGTGAAGAGAATGAAGGGAAATCACTTTAGAAATTGCATGTATAAAGTATTGATAATAAAAGGAAGACTAAAGGGAGGGATGACTATGCAGAAAGGAGGAGATCCTGTAAATAGGATCCAGTTAATCTTCAGTGAGTAAAGCAGAGGTTTGTGAAGAAGTGTTTGCTTTGGATAGAAAGCGCTTTTGTTGGGGTAGGCTGTTTTCAAATGAGCTAAGTCACAGCCAGGCATCCAGTATCTGTTTTGTCTCAGAAACATGAAGGCAATGCCACTTTTGTTCTGAAAGCCTGAGAACCCATGTTCTGCCTTGCTGTATGGCTTTGGAGATCTGCATGGAGAGAAGTTAGCAAAAACCTCTGCCCTGATCAGCCTATGAAGTGCAGACAACGTCTTGGGGAGAACTCTGCAGTTCTGACTAATATACTTTGCCCTGTTGGTGACTTCCTCAAATTTCTCCTCCTGTTTCTGTTCATTGCTTCACTTCATGCCTGTCAGTTTGTTCTTGTACCCTGCTGTGTGTCCCTTATCGCCCTTGCCTTTCTTTCTATTTAATGTCTCCTAAATAACCTTTTCCAAGAAGGCAGTAAAGCCATGAAAAACAAGTGCTCTGCTCATTGGTATTGCTCTTTTTGCTCTGTCTGTGCGTTTTAAGTGTAATGAATTTAAATAAAATGTTATGAGGATAATAACTCTTCAAGCTGGTGAGTTTGGAGTTCTTTTCCAAGACTACAGGGTTAACATAGTGTTTCTCTGACCTAGTATTGTTAATTTTTAGTAGTGATAGAAGGAGAAGAGTGTTGATCTGTACCAATATTTATAATGGCCGAGCCCTGTTAAATTATATGGCAGTTAACCTAACATCCATTATTGTAATGGAATAGTTCATAAAATATTTATCCGTTAGCAAATTAGAAGCTAGAGGTATAATAAATGGCAATTGACAAGGTTTTATGGAAAATATCACCATTCAAACAAACCTGATAATTTGTTGATGAAAGAAGCCCTGTGAATGTGTTGTTAAAGCACTCATTAAAGAGAGGAATCGGCTAATTGGCAATCAGCAATGAATCCATATGTCTCTACTCTGATTTCCAGTGAATTTCCATCCTGTGTTTTTCCATGACACTGTTGACCTCTACTGCTGGTCTAAAATAGCAGTCTAATGTTTAGATACCTGGTGTTAATTGCCATAAACTGTCGTGTCATTTTAGTTTTGACATTCCTATAAGAAAGCTCACTGGTCTAGCTTACAGGTGAATTCACTGTATTTGGTATGAAAACAACAAGTAGGTGCTTGGTGTTTGACAAACTACGATTTTTACAAGCTAAAATGGATTCTGAAGAGAGACTGCAGAGTTGCACAAAAAATAGAGGAAGAGTAGATTTGAAGGCCATACTTAGCAAAACCCCCATGGGTCTGAGGCTTACATCTCTCATTCTCAGAGCCTCTTTTTGTTTCTGTTGGCATAAGCTCATGGGTGTTAGGGACCTCTGAAAGTTGACTACTCCAAGCTCCCACTTGAAGTGCTGCTGTCCCCAGTGCTCAATCAGGTCAGTCAAGGTTTCAGGTGATTCTTAGAAACCTCCAGGAGTGGAGATTCCACCCCGGAATCTCCTTTCTCCTCCCTACTGCATAGGATCTATATAGTGAAAATAAGGCATAGGGAGCCAGGTAATGTCCAAGATGAAATGGCATGATGAATGGCAAGTATGACTTGAGCGAATAATTTAAAAAAAAAAAAAAGGAGAGGAGAAGGTTTGAAAGCTTGGATCTTGAAAGAGGGACATCAAAGCCTCTATTATTATTTAGTGTCATTGAGGAATGCCTCCCTGAATGTGTCTGCTTTTAAAAGCAGCAGCTGTTTTGTCCTAAGTTTAAGAGCAAAATCATGGTAAGGCTAACACCTGTTAGCACCTGTAGCAAAAGGAGCTTTTGTGCAATAGAAGTCTCAAGTCTTTTTGGCATTTCTGTTGTATCAGTTAACCCAAGAAATAATTCTCACTTTGAGGTGAAATTGTCAGAACCTAAAGCTGCTTTGTCTGTGTTTTTACGTTTGTAGATTTTTGGGGTGAAAAGAAATACAAAAATATTGGTGGAAACTTGCAGGCCATTGTCAAAGTTGGCTTTGGGGCAACTATTTAAAAGGGTTTCATAGAATGAATTACAGAATGGTTTGGGTTGGAAGGGACCTTAAAGACCATCTAGTTCCAGCCCCCCTACCATGGGCAGGGACACCTTCCACTGGACCAGGTTGCTCAAAGCCCTATCCAACCTGGCCTTGAACACTCCGTTTCAAATACCATTGTTGTATTTTGCTCCATTGGCTTGGAGTAAATGGCAAAAAAGGAAGCATGTTCCAACTTTCCAAACCTAAACTGACTCTTGAAGGCTAATGTTAATTTAGTTAAAAAACCAACCAACCAAACAAACCCCTTTTTATCTTTTTCTCCCCTTGCAACGATACTTTTGCAATTCGTTTTCAAGATAGAAATGCTTTTTAAGGCTGCTTTAGTGACATCAGCATACTTCTGCCATGGATAGCATGGCTTTTGTGTTCTTTAGATGTATGTAGTCAAATACTGTTGTGCACAAAAAGTGTAATATCTAGGTTACTTATGGTATCAAGTTAATGTTGCTGAAACAGCCTTAACTGTCAGACCACCATCAGTTTTTGAATATTGATTTCTAACTCAACTCATTAGTTTGGTCTTCTGGATTTGTACAGATTTGATTCACAAGTAATTTCTTCAGAGTGGTTATGATTAATTTACTTTAACCTAATCATATTTTTTGTTAATTAGTTGATGTGACATAAGTGCTATGGTCTGTGGGTTTCTCATGGCTGGGAGAAAGTATTTCCTGTTTTACGTGCTTAAGGTTTTGACAGTATTCAAAGATTCTTGTTGGAAAGTACATTTATTTTTCACTTAGTGTGATTTTTGCAGGTTCTTGAAAGTTTGCGGCTCTGAACTTGTACGTCTTGAGTTGTCTTGTGGCCACTTCCTGAATGAAACATGTTTGGAGGTCATTACTGAAATGTGTCCAAATCTTCAGGAATTAAATCTCTCATCATGTGATAAAATACCACCTCAGGCTTTCAACCACATAGCCAAAGTGGGCAGCCTAAAGCGTCTCATTCTTTACCGAACAAAAGTGGAGGTAGGAACAAGTATTTTTAACTTTTCAATAAATGTTTTTAGTCCTTGTAAAATTGTAATTTGTTCATTATTGAGGAAGTGAATTAGAATTTTGTATGTAAACTCAAAGGTAAATTAGAAAAAATTAAAAGTAGATTCAAAGATCTAAGTATTTTTATTTTCAGATTGGCTTCTGGATTTAACAAAATAAAAAAATCTGCTTGTTCTAGCTTGCATGCAACATACGTGACTCTTCACAGGTTGTCTGAAGCAAGGTAGTAAAACTAAATGTGAAGGCTTTTCTGGTGGTTTGAAGTGTACTCCACACAGACTGTGTTTGGCAATATAATTGGGGAAATTATCATGTTTACTAACTTACTGTAATTATCAGCATTCTCTCCTTTAGAATGACTAGCTGATTGCTAGATTCCTACTATCTTTGTATATTAGCAGTATCTGAGACATGGAACACAAATTTTTTAGAATACTTTCCAAGTATAGTGTAAAAATTACTTCTTTACATAATTATTCAACTTCCCAAATCAGTATTCTAATCATTTGCAGCATATTTCCTATCTAAGATGGAATGTTTTACATATTAGTCGAATGCTGTTGTAGTTTACTCAATTTTACAAATGTTGTAACCTAGTAAATTCAGCAGTTTGAATCAGAAGGAATTCCATTACTTATCACCATCAGCCTTACTTGTTATCGATGAAATTTTTACACAGGTCTTTTAGCAGCAATTGAAGATTTATTAATACTTTTGTGATAAAATCACAAGTTAGATTGTATGATTTTTTTTTTTCCTTAGCAGCACTTAATCATTAGTCCGTTTAATACAATGATTTCTAAAGGATTGGCTACAACAGAAACAGCGACTTAGTTAAAGATTTGTAAATGGCAAGGTTCACACAAGACTTACGGCAAGGTATTAAGCATTTCCAAACAAAGTTGCACGCTCAAGAACTTTTCCCCCTTTTGGTGAATTACCCTTCTCTGTGTTGGCGTATTCAGCGGATGATCATGGAACCTCGTGGAGTCCCTGCCCTAAGAGGTGTCCCACCTCAGGGGGAGAACCTAGGGCGCAGTGTGCTGTGATTCTGGAGAGTTGAAAGGGGCTCTTCGCTTGGGACCAGTATTTATAGGACCGTGAGATGATTGGATTTAGTTGGTATTTTTCCATCCTGGCCACAATTCAGGTTAGGTAATTCTGGTGTTTTCTGCCAACCGTACAATTCCAGTACCTTTCAGACTGTACAGTTCTGGTATGTTCTGGGTCAGGCTGTGATCCAGGTAGCTTGAGTTCCAGGTACAGTTAGGGAGTGCCTAACTGTCCCACCTCACTGCACTTGTAACAATGGCAAGAACATAACGTTAGCTTATCCTGAGATCACAGAGTGGTCCAGCGAGGGGGGACTGTACCACCACACTTGTGTGTTACAGCCTTACTGCTCTGGTTTACATGGGAGCTTTCATACTCATTGTGCTTTTCTTGTTGCAAAAGCTGCTGCTTAGCAGAGCTCCAAAATGGGAGTCAAAAAAAAACCCATGCCTCTGCAGTTCAGGTTCTAGGTTAAAGATTTTCAGAAGTGTTTACTTGCGTTTATTACTTCTGCTTATGTTTTTTTTTTACACAAAAGTGAGGTTATGACAGTGGATTGTGTCAGGGTGTTAAGCTTAGTGTAACAGAAGAACTGAAGCTGAACCGTAGGTCATGCTTATTTCCAAGATATCTCAGAGGGTATCTGAAGTTATAGCTTATCTTTGTTTATAAGTGGTTAACACCTAACACATGCTACAAGGTTAGTTGCATTTTGTTATCCTTTTTTTGGTAAACGGTATGTGCTTTTAGGTCCAAGGTCTAGCTAGCTGTCTGTAAGGGTCATGTGGTAAATGCAAGGTAGTTAAAGGGTCAGCTACCTTGAATCACTGGCATTTGCTATGAGGTATGTAGGCAGCTACCATGAAGCCAATATCTCTCAATAACTTGTTACTTTGGTATTTGCTCTGTGAATTGAAATCTTACGTGCTTAACTATTACTGTTTTCTTCAAACTAAAAAAATCGGTGAGCCCAGCTTTGAAGTGCTTTTTGGATAGAGCTCTGAATTGCTCTACTTTGGGTGTATCTATTCTGTTTCTCTCTCTCTAGTCTGTCTGTAAATCTTGGATAAATCTGCTTCGCTCACTTTGTGTGGGGGCTCTGTAGTAGAGATAATTCACACAGCTTTTTCAGATCTGAGAAAGTCTGAAAAGTACTTTTCTCTTTCAGAGAAGAGAGATCATCTTCAATGATCTGAGGAAGGTTATTGTATCAGAGGTCAAGATTACTCAGTTAACAGTAGTAACAAGATTATACAATCTTCTTGATTTTACTCGGGTAACTTAAAGTTTGAGATTTCATGTTTGTAATAGTGCAGCAGCTGGAGTATATTCTGAAAATGATTGGTAGCTAATTTCTCAGCTATCGCTTTGCTGAGCAGAACTTGAAATTGGATTGGATGTGGATGGTGTAGATGACTTTGAAACCAACATACGTTTTGCATCACAGGTAGAAAAGTAAAAGAGGAAGAATGAAGATGTAGCATAGGATTTGAATTAGGGGATTAGAGTTACAGAAGTGACATTTATAAAAATAACATTACCTTTCTCCTCATTATCTTCTCTTAATGCAAATGTTTGTTTTTCTGTAAAATGTGGGCTTCCTTTCCTTCTGCACTCTTCATCTGGTATTAGGATGTTAGGTAGTAACTAGATGCAAACAAAACCAGATAGATACTTGATCAAGTATGTTTTGGAGTGACTTAGACTTCTCTAAAACATATCAAAGAACTGTGACATAGTAGCATTCTTGATTTTTGTGAAATTTCTGCTACTACTGCTTCTTCCCTATTGGAGCTTCTAAGGAGCGAACCATGGGGCAATTCTAATGTTTAATCAATAGTTTGGCGTTGTATTGTTGCTGACTGGACCTGCTCAGAGAAATGAATCTAAGCCTATGAATCAACTCAAGAAAGCTGCTAGCAAGTATGCATTTATTAAGAGAAAGTAAGAAAGAAGGTGAGAAGAGACAGAGCTAATGTGTGTGCTATGGTTCTGTGTAGAAGTTCTATCTCAAAATAAAAAAAAAAGAGGGGGGCAAATAAATCTGTTCATTCCATTTGGTCCATCATCTTCCTAAATAAATCAGTAGCTTGCTTTTTTTCCTAAAGTACAAAACCAAAGTCTTTTGATCTTAATTTTCTTCTCGCATCATATTCTAGAATGGCGAAGGTGCAGGTCCTATCATAAACATCAGCACATTGTCATTTTTTTGTGATGCAGAGGTGGCATTCCTGTTTATCTTGTATTAATCTCCTTGATGTAGAATTAGAGTATGTTTCTGCAGATGTTGAGGTAGCTGTGAAAACGTGAGGAGGGAATGAATATGGAGGGGAAACAAGTAGGTAAAATTGACTGAAATGTCCAATGGGGTATCATTTTTTTGTGCGTTTTACTGCATAATTAGAGGCAGTCACTGAAACTGAAACATAGTGAAATTAGATCAAATGAGAAGGGGGATACCTTTTATGCTTGTAAACAGTCTGAATTTATTATTACAGCTGATCAAAGTAAACAAGTCTAATTATTTAATGGAAGTGATTGTACTTTTGTGTGCCAAACTGGCAACACTAAAGAGGGGGAAAAAAAAAGGGAAGTAAAGCTCTAACTGACTTTTAAAGAAGGACCTCTCTCTTCATGTTATTTGATGCCAGTGAAAAAGGGGTTCTCCTTCCTTCTCTGGAGTTGTCAGTCTCTGTGGAAAATGCAGTACTGTGCTAGAGCACATCTGCATAAATAGTGCAACTTGTTTTTCTAGTTGTGAATTTGGGCATGTGATTAAATAACGTAGGTTATAGAATGAAGATTCTCTATCTATCTTGTCAGTATAGTCATAAAGCTGTTTGTGTTCGTGCATGGTGTTATGAAGTACAGCATTAATATTAAAATAAATGGTATTTTATTAAAATAAAAACAAATTCCCATGTACCTATCCAGGTGTAGGATCTCCTTACTCAGACTACATCTTGCTTTCTCTTCCCTTTTATTTTTTTAATGGAAAAAAAAGGGAAAAATTTCTTTTAACATTGACATTTGATGTATTTGTCATACTTTTCTGTTTATATGATCATTATGACACTAATATATGTTCTGAGAAAATACTCTGCAGAAAATTAATGATCATTACAATTTTTGTATATGAGGTATAGAAAAACAGATTTTGAGAAAATTGCCAACATATTACGTAATCACCTGAGCAATTCTTATGATGGCTTCTTGTTGTTTTAGCTGTTTCCTTTGAACAGGTTTTATCTTTTAAAATATTCCCATTGTCTCTGTAATCAAAGCTCCAAATTTTAACTGGATGCTTTCAGTGAAATGGGCAGTTCTGGTGTTCTGCTGCTTACTATCTCCAGCATGAAAAGTACTGCGTTAATATTTTGGAGGATGGCTGTGCTGTCTGGAGGAGTTTATGGTCTTTGGTCCTAAACCTGCTGCTTATTGAGGCCATATATAATGTTATTTCCTTGACTGACTCACTGCATGTTTCTGTGTACAAAGTCAGTTTCAAACCTCCAAAGTGAAGCTTCCAGTACCCTTGAAGTATTCCACCCTCTCCGTTGCAGGGAGTGTCCAGTGGCTTTCAGTAACTTGTTCCAGGCCTCCCCACTAAATGCAGCTGATATTTTCAGTGCTTTAAATTCAGTAGTAAAAGTTTTGTTCTTAAAGATTTAGATTCTGTATCTGCTTGAAATAATTAGTAACTTGCTTTGAGAAACTAATCCCAATATTTTGTAAATGTAAGTTCTGCTCACTCAAGACCACTGTTATACTTGTGGGATTTTTGTGCTGGTGGTTTTGGTATTTGCTGATAAACGACTCCTTAATGTTTATTCATTGAGAGCATATTGGCAGCATGATTTAAGTACTTGTTGGCATTGATACATTTAAAGAACATAATGAACAAAGAAGGTGTTATTGTATATAGTAATGGGTGACGCATGTCTTTATGGTTTGAGTATGAATGTTACCTTGATTTAATGTGTATCGTGAAGTATTCCATCCGTATAAGCAGTGTTGCCAAAATTGTATTTTAAAGAAACCAAAACCACAATTACAGTAGAAAGTCATGCATCCTATTGCTGACTGTAAATTTTCATTTAAGATTGTGTATCTCATGTTGCATAATGTTATGAATTCTTTATAATGTGAAGAAAATGTTTAAAGTTTGTATTGCAAATATAATTGAAATACAAAATGAACTGAGTTAAAATCAGATTGGACAAAACTTTGTTTTGCACACATTTTAAAGCGAGTGTTGTATTTGCAAGTTATATCACTGATGTCTCTGACCAAAAGCAAATTTGGAACTTGTGCAGCTGTTAGAGAAGACACTGGAGGATTTTAGATACCAAGAAGATGCATAAGAATCTTAGCAGTAAATGTAACACTTATTTTCTTATGTCATGAGCAATGAAAGAGTTAATGCTGCCATAAAATCATTCTACAGACTTTTCAGAAGTAATCTGTTATGGGTTATGTTATATTTCTAAGAGCCATTGTCTGAGGCTTTTCAGCTTGGATAAAACTTCATTTGCTTGGGCACAAATGTTCAAGATTAAGAGTTACAAACAAATAGTGAAAAATAGAGAAAGCCTGTAGCTAGAAAGTAGGTTCTTAGGAGGTTGAACCAGTGACAAATAGGCAATACAGGACCTTAACGATGCCTGCTGATCCCATGGCAAGCTCGTAGGGCTGAATTTAGATATTTGAGTATGTAAAGCGAAGAGTGAAGGGGACGAATGAAGCTGTAAGACAGATTTGCAGACAAAAGGAGGGCATAATTTGACAAAATGAAGCAATACCAAAATACAGTAATTGAATCAACTACAGAGACTATTACTTTCACTGAACTAATTCAGTAATTGCAGTGTTGCTGTGTCCCTGGCACTGCCAGATACCTACAGAGAACAAAAAGGTGGCCCTGTACATCCTGAATCCTATCTTGCAAATTACATCATGCCTGTTTGTGAGGAGGCAAGTGTTTTGATTTTTGGAAGGCTTTATCTGCACTCAATAATAAGATTAATTCCAATTTCATTTCTGTGTATGCACTCTCTTCTCCTACCTGATGCTCATACAGTGTTCATATTACATCTGTTTTTAAACCTGTCATAAAGTTTTGGAGACAAAAGTTGTCATTGACCAGTTGATCATCTCAAAAATGGTCCAATAGTCCAAGTACAGTGTAGTTAAAAAAAAAAGGGGGGGGGGAGGTTAGGGCAGCTGTAAGCTGATTTTTAACAGATGTCTTTCAGTTTTCACTCTTTACATCATGTTGCTTTCCATATTGTATCTTCCTAGGTGGTAGCTGATGGATGCTTGAGACTTTCAGTTCTAATGCCAGCTGACACTGTAGAGGAAAATGTTTTTGCTGTCGTATTTATTTTGAATCTGTGAATTTGAAGCCATTAATACACTTGCAGCTATGATAATAAAGGTTGGGCTGGGTGGTTATCCCCTTCTGCAGACATCAGTTGAGAAGGCCTTAAAGAGACTGTCAGCAGGTGTAGGAGGCAGCTTTTGTTTTTCGGTCTGTTTGGAGAGACTGAGTTGGAGTAACGTGGGCTGGACTTCGTGATCTCTGGAAGACCCTTCCAACTTTCAGCTGTACTGTGATTTGGTGACTTGGTGCTGATGGCACTAGCTGAGGACTTAATACCTGAGCTTTGTTCTCCTGATCTGTGACTGGGGTAATGACCTGTCGCAAGATGCACTGTTTCTGTGTGCTGCACTATTCCCATCTTTAAAATTTGTGTAACAGCACTTTCTCACTTTGTGCCTGTGGTTTGAGGATACACATGCTGAAGACTTTGAGATTCTCTGATGTGTATGGTACGTATAGGGTACTCTACATAGCCAGTATACTTGCAATACTGTACCTTGATACAAGCTTTTCTACATTTCAGGAAGGTCAGTTATTTACAAAGTTCAGCCTTTTTCCTCTGGAAAAAAATAAGAAAATGATTGCTAATGAAAGCTTCCTTAAGACTTGTGTTTCTGTGGGCTAAATGACTAGAGGCTCAGTGTATATCTCTGTTTGGGAATACACAGGCATCTTGTTCTTCCCAAAGACCAAAGGAGCTACATTGTAAAGAATGAGGTGACCTCTTCTACTTGCTTTCTCATGAAATGAGACAAGTCAGCTTAGGGCACTGAATGGCTTAAGCATAAAACAAATTTGGCCACCATTTAGTTCTGATTTGGCTATGACTCCTTGCCATTTTCAGCTTGTAGCGTGAGTAACTGAAAAGCAGCATACAGGAAAGTGGAAATAGATGAAACTAAACAAAAATGAACAACTTGAATGCTTTGTAGACTTATAGATCCAATTTTAGTTTACAAAACAGTATATTGTCTTTGTGGTCTTGAATGTACTATCCTAGTATGTGTTCTTTCTGTCAAAAAAGATACTGAGGGTTATCCTTAGAACACAGTGTTACCAGTGGTCTGAAAATGAGTGCTTTCTGGGAAGCCAGCAGGTGTGAAAACTTGTCCTGTAAACCAAAGCTAGCACTGTGTAGCTATCTAACTATTCTTTTCCTTTTCTTAACTGGTTAAACCAACACCTGTCATGCGGTTATGAGCACACACATCATCTCTCTAAACCTCTCTGATTCCTTCCTGTGTGATCTTTAACTTGATGTCGTCTTAAAATAAGGTTTGCAGAGAGGGGAGGGAAAGAAAAAAAAGGACTACAGGCATAGAGTATGGTTTCTTTGGAGCAGATTAAGATTAGTATCTTATTTCACCATTAGTATACCTTTTGGTTTCTGCATTATTAACATGTTATATTCATCTTTCCATGAGAATTTCTATTTCAGAATGTTGCAGTTGTTTTTTAGATACTGAGGTATGCTGCCTTAAAATTCATGAATTAGATTTTTACCTTTTTATAATGCAATATTGATTTGTCCTGTTGTATCTTTCAAAATAAAACGCTTAATAGAAGATTTCAGAATTCTGACTTTTTATCTGATGTGTTTAGTTACTGTATTAGAATAACAGATGCCAAGTAATTTCTAACATACTTCTTTCACAGATTGCACCAAAAAAAAGAAAAAGAAAAACGGAGAATTTTTGGCTTGTTTCTTGTGCTATATAATGCCAAAAGGAGAAAAAAAAAGTATTTCTGAAGCTTTATAGGTTTTAAATGACTTAGGATAATCTTGACAAGTACCTTTTACATTTGCATAGGCTGTTTGTAAGCACAAGTGTTTATAGCGATAGTGGCATTCAGGTTAGCATAAAACTGTCTTTCATCTGGGGCTTTTCCTGTTTGTTTTTTACCAAAGGTAGTTCTAGTATGGTAAAACATTGTTTGTTGTACCCATGAAATAGAACTTCATTGGCAAAAAAAAAAAAGGTTTTAATGTGTGTTTTTAAATAGTTAATGGAAAATACCAATGTTTCTGTAGTATTTTTGCTCCTATAAGCCATAATTGGAGGGAAGAGGTTTTTCTCTGTTGCTGAACAATATTATAGGTCTTTTTTGTTTTTGTTTTTCTTGTGAAGAGTCTTAGAAGAACTGCCTTTAATCCAGTTTTACTTATGGAAATCAATTGCTATTCCAGAGATACCCTAGTCATGTGTAGGAATAGCTGTAGCTTAAAAAATGAATCCAGTGATGTGCTGCCCTCAAGATTACTTCTCTCCACTTTACACAGGATCACATAGCAGTACTGTTCACCAAGATATTTCTGGAAGCCCCAAGGCTGAGTTAACATTTCATTAAGTGTATTGATTAGTTTTTGCTGCAGTTAGAGGTAATTACATTCATTTTCTGAAATATTTTGGCAAGAGCTGTATATGACAGTTTGTACTAGAGGGGAAACTGCCATACAAAGGGGGACAGTTCAGGACATTTCTTTTAGGAGGAGAGTTATCAGTTCTGACTGTGTCAGGTCGTTATCCCAGTGGCAGGAGTTTCTCATTTGCCCGGCAGTGGGACACAGGAGCTGCGTGCTGCCGGCCTGGCCTTTGGGCTGCCCCCAGGTAGAGTGCTCTCCTTCTCTGCCTTCGGGCTCTGCACAGGGTGCACCACAGGACTCCCTTCCCAGCAGAGCTTACAAATGATTTCTTTGTTTCCTTAGCAGCTTGGAGGTTTTCACCCTCAAAACTTCAAAATTGTAAAACATCAGACACCCAAACTGAAACCTTTGGTTTTTTGAGGGCAGCCCCTCATGGCAGGAGAGCTCCATGGGGGACGAGCGGCCTTCCGGGTGGTCGGGCCGTGCCCGCAGCAATGCCGCACCACCCACCGCCTCTCTAGCCATCACTCGAGTTCTGCTGCCAGCCGTCTGATGTTTTGCTCTAGCAGCTGGTGTCATTGCCGTGTTTGTCTGACTTCGAGTGATCTGAGGATAGGGACAATGATAGAAATGTAACTGTCCAGAAAGAGGCATTGAGGATGTTTGCATTAGAAAGATATGCTGGGTGTTTGTTCTTGTAAATAAAGCAGCTGAATTTGGTTGATAATAAAGCAGTATT
Source organism: Chauna torquata (assembly GCA_013399475.1). NCBI lineage: Eukaryota > Metazoa > Chordata > Aves > Anseriformes > Anhimidae > Chauna > Chauna torquata. The sequence goes on along the minus strand of VXAL01013309.1, from coordinate 35,723 downwards.
TCTTATGTGGGCATGTATGTAGGTAGGGACTTGGTACACATTGTTGAATACCCACGTATGGCATGGATGGTGTTTCAGAGCACCCTCAAAACCTTTCACATCTCTCAGGTGACGGTCACATCATGTCTGTCACCTGTCCATATTAAACCAGCATGTATTTCTCAAGTCTTTGCATGTGTCCCTTCTGTTACATTAATTCCTATGGGGGAAAGAGTACTTTGTTGCCTATTGCATCACTAACCATTTCACTCTTCAAAACACATCTTTGGTGAGCAGCAGGGTATGGAAGCTGTTCAGTAAGGTGGATCTTTCCAAAGGAAGTTTGAGCTGTTGTTGGGAAGCTGGGAAGGGGATGAGCTTGCAGTCCCTAGTCTGTCACTCCAGAAAGTTGGGCCTTCGTTCCTGGTAGTCAGGCTGCTCTGTAAAAACTTCCAAATACCCTTTTGATTCAGATTACTTGATCCCAATAAATAACCTGTGTAAGAGACCGTTATCAATGTCAAGTGGTCACACACGCAAGATTTCTCTTGGTTTGCTGAGAACTTGTTTTTGCTTTTCTTAAGGCAAGCGGTTGTTTCCTCTCTACTTTCCCATTGACTTGATAATCAGCTTTTTCTTTTACTGTGAGGTTTTTCAGGCATGATTTCCTGTTTACCTTATGAAAGGTGGTTGTGGAATAAAGGTGTATAAATATTAGCAGGTACAACTGGTTAATATAGTCCTAAAGACCGTGATTCTAACCTAAAAGCAAATATTTTAAACAATATTTTAACATAAATCGGTAGAATAAGAGAAAAATGCTACCTAGAAACATGGTTAAATACTGTGATAGAACATGTTAATAAGTATAACAACCTCATAAATTCATATGCAAATGCAACTCACTGCCAAGACTCTTCAAGATGCATTTTTAAAGGAGAGATAAGTAACTGAAATATGAGAAAAGAAATTGTGGTCTTTAGGAATGCTCTTATATTAATTCTTTGGAAAAATGCAATAGTTTCGTTGTGGTAAGCTTGCAAATGTAGGTATGTTATCTGATGTCTGCCTGCAACTAATGCTATGTAACTATTTGAAGGTAAGTGGAGGCAACGGAGTTGTGGGGTTTGGGGCAGGGAGCACTGGAGACGAGGTCATCACTTGGAAGTGATAAGAAAAAAACAATACAACTTTGTCTTCTCAGATATTGCAGTTATGGAGGGATGGAATTAAACTTTTTTTTCCTACCCCTAACTTGAATTTCTAATGTAAAAAAAAATATATATGTTTATCTTGCCTAATTCAAAATTTTTTCTTGGACAAGTGGTTAGCTGGCAAAATTACTCATTCTGTGATTAAAACTATAGCAAGCAAGGGAAACCTACTTTAAAGAATGGAGGAAGCAGTCTTCAATCACTTTGAGGTTTCTTTCTGTCAGCATTCACTTCACTGGAGAAAAAAAGAAAAGAAAAAATTGCAGGAGAATAAAAGTCCTGTAAAAGATTTAGGCTTTCAAATTGTTTCATTGAGGGGCTGCATGAATTCCCAACCTATGTCAGACACAGTTGTTCTGAAAAGGCTGGGGGGGGGGGGGGGAGGGAAGTCTTTTCTTTTTTTTTTCCTGTTCCCAGCATAAAAAGTAATAATTTTAAATATGGTTTTTAAGATTTTTCTATAAAAGGAGTTTATAAAAAGGTGCAGACTTATTCCAACCCTAAAAGTAAAACTGTTGTTTTTCTGTAGTTCTTCCATTAAGCTTCCAGAGGCACAGTGCGTTGCTCTTGTTTTCACACTTACTGCCATTATATGATAGCCATCACTTGTACTTTAAAAATCTTACGTATTTCTTTTAAATCTTGGACTACTTGACAGTGAAACTGCAGTGACTAAATGGTCCAGTACTCAAAGTGCGTCTTTCACAGGTGAGCCAAGTCTACCACAGACAGAAGGGTTTTCTGTTTGAAAGGATATTAAGCTCAGGCTCCCTGCTGGATCTCGTTATCCTACTAACATCAGAAATAATTTGCACTTCTGGCTGGATCACAAACGCAAAAAATCCTGAAAAAATTCAAGCAGGATTCAGTCTTGCGAAGTGCGTTACTCTGACACCAGTATTCAGTTTCTCCACGGATAGGTTGTTTGTTCAAACCACTTGCACTATTGCAACTTGCAAGTCAGAACATACATGTAATGTCTACGGTCTTTGTAAAGACGGGTAGGATACAAGTTAGTCCAGTATCAGCTATTTAATTGACGTGTACACAGCACATAAATGTCTTCCAGGCCAGCCTGTGTTACAAAGTGGAAGACTTTTTCATGTTTGGGCAGAACTCTCACCTTTTCTCATGTGGAATAAGGTAGAATTTCAAAAGGTAATCTCTCGTCCAAGGCAGGATCAGCTCTGTTGATGTTCTTTCTGACAGATGTTTGTCTAACCTCTTCTTAAAGACTTTAGAGACTTCCAGTCAGTCTGCTTCCCTTTCCTGAGGTTTAGAACCAACTGTCATGCCCTGAAATATTTCTGTAATCTGTTCTGTAAGTCTGTGTTTAGCAGCACTGTCATATCCTTCTGTGCAGCTTGATGTCAGTCTTCTCTCTTAAAGCAACTTGTGCACAGTCTCAGCTGTATATGTTTCCATCATCTAAAGGACCTCCATTCCTGGGAATGGATGGTAGGATGCACCATCTCATTTTGGCTGCTTTGAGCTCCTCTTCCTGCTATTGTGTCATCTTCTTGACTGTTCACTAGTTAACTGCTTTGGCTTGGATTGTAGAAGAAATTTGGACCATTGAGGCTAGGCTGAACATTACTCCACAAAGAAAAAGTAATTCTTACCTTTTTTTTTAAATCTCCACTCTTTTCTTTCCACAGTGTGAATGTGCACGAAGGGGAGCAGATACAAAGCCAAACCTTACCTCTTCTACAGGGAAAACTTAAGAAGTCTTCCAACTATGCATGTGTTGTCTACTAGGTTTGAGAATGAAGTGTTACAAGGGGAGTCTTTGATTTGACTGCCTGTGCTTGGCTGAGAAAGTGAAATTGGATTCTCTCCAGTTAAAACTTGCTGATCCAGAGTTTAGGTGGCCTCTTTGCTCCTCTTATAAAGCACACTGACATCTGGGGTTTGGCCTGTATTACAGCTTTGCGGTCAGGTGATTGCCTCACTCTTCTCCTTTGCTTACATAGGAGTGTTATCTTATATTGAATACAAGTCAGAGATAGGAATCGTACAGACAGATGGCTTGAAACAGAGACGGGTTATTATGGTGATAGTCCTTTTGTATGCAGCGCATGTGGATTCTGTGAGCTGCCATTCTCTGCTGTTACTCCGAAGTCCTTTACCACTTGGATTCTCAGTTGAATGAGGCTTAACTAGACGTGTTTAAAGAAAGGTGTTTTTTTCTTGATGTATGCAAAAAACACCTCTGTTACAGAAGAACAGACACACTTTCTGAAGAAAGTCTGATTTCTTGTGGGGGTGCATGCATGCACCCCAGAAGAGAAATTAATGTACCCAGTATAGTTAATATTGAGTAAATAGCCGTTTACTCTTGGGATGGACTTGGCATGCTGTGTGATGGTATGCCGTGGTGTTCTACCAGGCTCCCTTCTTATTACCCACATTCCTAGTGCTTATTTTCTGGTTTTTTTTGTTTGTTTTTTTTTGTTTTAAATAATTGTTTAAAATAATGTTTTACGTACTATGGGTTGTGAAAAGATTTTTGAAAGTGTGAACTCAGTGCATGTAGTACAGGAAGGACGCTCTCAAACTAGAGGGACTAAAAAAATGTGTTCTGAGAGACGCACCAAATTCCTGTTCAAGTTAACACAGTAGCTCAGCTGTCTGATCAAGACAACTATGAATATCAGTCTTCCTACCCATTTCACCCTTCTTTGAAGGAGGGGGATTATGGAATTGATCTTACATCCTACAGTCTGCTCACAGTGTCTATTCACTTTTTACACTGTTTGTGTCAATTAAGGAAAGGCATTGCTGCTGCTTATCCTTTCAGGCCACTGTTTAAATTCCACTCTGGAAACCAGTGCTGAAAAACATGGTGGAATACATCCAGGTATTCATTTTTCCTGTGGAGTCACCAGAATGCCTGCAGAAATCCTGTTTAGAATTGAGCGTGCAGTCACGAACTGATTTATTTAGCTCTGATACTTCAGGTTTGCAGAGAGGGATGTGGGGATTTTGTTTATAATTTGGGCATCTGAGGAGGTTCTAAAGCTCATAGCTTTCACTGAGGTAAAGAATATGTCTCCTCCTGTTGGAGTTACTCATTTATTCAGGTTTAATGCTCCAAATAAAGCATCTGCTTAATAAGTACTTCAGTGAAAGGGTATTGGATATTTACGCATTTACTGGCCTTAAATGTTACCTCTTCTGTGAAGACTTTTTAATGCTTTTATGTTGAATTCCCTAGTCTACCTTTTTCTTTAAAAACATAAATGAAAGTCAAGCGAGGAAGCAGACAATGTCTTTGTAAGACCTCTGCAAAGATGTTTGTGAGGAAGGCTTATTCATACCCTCTACCTTTAGGCTGCCTTTGGGAAATCAAATCTCAGAAGGCCAAGCTGCAAGCTGAGGTTCCATGCATGTTAAGTGTTGGGTGTTTCTAATTGGTCCCTGGAGGTGCCTAAATTAAATGTCTGAAATGGTCTCCATGAATACTCCACGCTGTGTCCCTGTTCTGTGTCTGCCAGCCTTTCAGTGCAAGGGATCAGAGAGTTCTTCACGGTGCCATGACCAAAGGTCATGTTCCTGCCAGGTTTCTTTAGAATATAACAACTGAGGAAACTAAGTAAAGCATTTTACTGTAAAAATTTCTGAAAACAAGCAAACATATTAAAATGTATATATTTAAAAACTATACTGCACGTGTACAAACAAATGCTGTTGACTAGTGTTCCTGTAGGAATTCCACTTATTAGCAGTTTTGTCCCTTGTATACTGCTTATTTTTGCTGTGAGAAACTGTTGTATGTCCTGTAAATATCCACAGACTTTCATCATTGATGTGTTATGAAACTTATTCCAGTTTCCAAACTTGCAAAATCCTAAACAAGTGGTGAATGTTTCAAATATGATGCACAGTTATTTGCAGTTTGAATCCCAGGCTGTGTTCTTTTTTGCACTTGAGTATATTTCAAACTACAAAACAAAATATGGCTACAGACAATGCCGAGGAGTCTTTTCTCTATCTTAGAAACACAAATAAAAAACCGTGAAGTTTCTCTTGTCATGGAACAGAATAGCCGTGCACTTAACATTTTGTAAGATGCATCTGGCGTTTCGGTATAATTTCAGGCTGAGTAATGTGAATACTTTCTGAAAAGAATGGCCACGTTAAATGGCAGAAACATGACTGTAAAGTACATATAATATCTGTTTCAGTCTGCATGCTAGTAGTGACAGGTGCTCAATGATTGTCAGCATCCTTGTCAGCACAGAGACTCCTTTGACATTAAAGTCACCAGCTCAGTCCTGATGCGCAGCTCTATTGGCAGTTCCATCAGGCTGTGGCCGATCAGCGAATGTCAGAGCCTCTGCTGTTCTGCTGGCATATCACCAGCCCTCTATGTTTTTGGTCTGGCCTTGCCTGTTATTTGAACTTGCCACACTTCTTCAGCAGTTTTCCTGTGGGAAATGAACTAATAGGTCATGGGTGTGTAGGTATCTTCAGGGCAATGCAAAACCACATCCGAAGTGACACTCGCGTAAAGGTTTGTAATGATTACCATTACTTTAAGCCAATCAATGGTAGAGTACCTAGGGACTCATTAAGTGGCATTTGTGGTGTCTGTAACAGAGTTTTGAGCTGTATTTCAGGAAATGCGCTGACAACCTTTAATGCCTAATTGACCTCTTCTCTTTGTTTCACTTTCCATATTTCCTTCTGCTGTGTTCCCCTGTGGCAGCAAACAGCCCTGCTCAGTATCCTGAACTTCTGCTCGGAGCTTCAGCACCTCAGTCTGGGCAGCTGTGTCATGGTGAGTAGTTAGACCACTCTGTGGGTGTGCGTGTGCACACACTTGCTTTGAAACTCGGCCTGGATTTATGTTTCACAAAGACATGTTAAATGCTGGGTTGATGTTATGTCAGATATCAAACTTTTGGAAGGTTGTTTGGCTTAGTCATATATTTAAAGATTGCATGTCAATTTAGTAGGCCTGAAGTCTAGCTTGTAGTTTTTTCCATTGTTCTTCAGCCTCTTCCTTCATTTTGGGGCATTCTTTATATAAATAGTCATTTTTTCTTTCAAAAACCAATAATTAAGACTTTTTTGTAAATTCAGACCAAATCATCGTTCCTGGCAGGTCAACACTTGTGTGTGACACTACAGTAATAAACATGAGACATGTTTTCAACAAAAGCCATTTGAGTTACAGACTTTCTGGGCGCACACATTGATTTAAAGAAAGAAAATATGGGGATAGCAATTCCTGCAGGGAACTCATCTGAGCTATATTGCGTATGCATGCCAGAGTTGTGTGTAGTGGGATTTAACTTGCTGCTGTCTCTGGTGATAAACTCATCTGATAACTCATGAGGGAAACTTTGTGGACCTTCCTCGTAGTTTAAGAAGCAAATGACAAAGCAGAATTGGCTCAGCCTTCTCCACTTTGACTCATTGACAGAGGAGGAAGGCAGTGTGACTACATTTTTCCGACAGTCCTAGTCTTAGTGTGTTTTTCAATAGTGGATTTCATTCCTTCTGCCTGTAGAGTGGGACACTTTGAGCCCCTTTGACTTACTTGAGGTAACTAGTGATGCTTCCATAGGGAGTTGCAGCAAATGATCAACCTAGAATGGAAATAGGCACCTTCTTTAATGGTCGTGTACTTATGGTTGCAGTGCCCATGGTCATAAAAACATTTTTAATAATCTTTTAAAGGAAAAAAGGAGGGGGTTTTCAAAGAAAATGAACTTCTAACTGCATTTTTGCTGATACTTAGTATCAAGTGAATTTAAAAGCACTTATGTCTGGGGGTTGATAGGTAATTTATTTTTGTCTTTTGTAAAAGTAGACCTCAGTGTACAATGAATAATTTTCAGAGCTCTTTAGAAATGGCAAATGCTTAAGACAGATCTGTAGGTGTGTTATCAAGCAAATCTTGAAACACCTATGTATGTCTGGAAGGATGGTATATATGACAAATTATTTGTTTTCGTTGCAGATTGAAGACTATGATCTTATAGCAAGCGTGATGGGAGCAAAATGTAAAAAGCTTCGCAGTCTGGATCTGTGGAGATGTAAAAACATAACTGAAAGTGGAATAGCAGAATTGGCTTCAGGCTGCCAGCTTTTGGAAGAACTTGATCTTGGCTGGTGCCCTACGTTACAGAGCAGTACAGGCTGTTTCACAAACCTTGCACGTAAACTCCCGAACTTACAAAAGCTCTTTCTTACGGCCAACAGGTCTGTGTGTGACACAGACATTGAAGAGCTTGCAGCTAACTGTACTCATTTACGACAGCTAGATATATTGGGTAAGAAAATGTAGGAATGTTGGTATATATTTTGCTGTGTCTTAGAAGCCTTAGTTAAGGAGTCCATATGATAAAACTGCATTCTAGATATATTTTTAAATAAATCTTTCTTAAAAATATGGCTTAGCATATGAAAATAATGAGAGGGAAGTATTATTGCAGTGAGTTTCCAATATAGAATCCAATGGATTTTTGCAAACTGTGTAATTTGATTTTTAGTATTAATTGCTTAAGCTGAGAATTGTGTGGACTTTTTCCAATAACTTTCCAGCTTCATGATCATCAGTATATTTAAGTGAGACCTTCTCATTTTGACTCTTGAGAAGATCCAGTTTCTTCCCTTTGTTTCTGCTTTTGTTGTTTTATTTTATTCCTGTGAAGTGTGACAAAGTATATTTATAGTGGGAGTCTGTGACTAGTAAATAGATTTCTGCTTGTGCACAATACAGATCCACTAAGCAGTATTAAGAGTCTTTGTCACTTTTTACCAGGAACTGAGTTTGTCTCATTGAAGACAAAAAAGGTAGTTAATAAAACGTGAAGTGCAATTTCCACTAAGGTGGGAAAGAAGTGATGAGGTGCAAAAAAACACAGTGAATCTTAAAATTCTAATCCTCCGCGGATTCTATAGCTAAAATATTTTGGGAAATCCCAAAGTAAGTATACTTTGGACTCCTGAGTATGGACTTTGAGAATTGTAGTTTTGCATGATATTGAGTTTACTCTAAGGTGGAATGTAAAGTTTTCTATTAAAAATAGTGTAGGACAGCAGTGGTAGACTTGACATTGATGTAGGAAAACTTTTTCATCCTTTTACTGACTTATTTTCATAGAGCTAGTTGAAAAGCAAAGATTTAAAATATTAAAGGGAAGAAAGTAGCTGTACTGCGTATTTTTAATACTCAATTTTAATGAAAGTATTGTATTTAGGTTGAGAGTGGTGCTGTGGAGAAACAGAGCCCTGAACTCAAATAATGTTTCGAGCAAGCTTGAGGCTATCGGTATTTCTCATTACGGAAAATTTACCATATGGCTTCAGATTGTCACCACAATATAGATAGTAAACACTCTTTACCATGAAATACAGTTTTACTAATCTCTAAATGAGAAAGTCACCTTCTGACCAACGGACAAGGAGAAAGGGAAGGAGAATGGACGCATAAAAACTTAACTCCACGTAGTATGTATTTTTCTGGCTTAATGCATAGGTTTGCAGGTGGTAATACGTGCTTTTGCCTGTATTTAAGGGAATCTCTTTTGTAGCTAGATTATCTAGGGTACCTTTCCCTAGTGAGACATGAAGAGTTTCCAGATGGCAGAGTGAATACAGTCTTTCGTAAACATGTATGTTCTCCTGACCACCCACTTACATGCATTTCTATTACAATGGTATTGTGTCTGCCCACAAATCAGTCTGACCTTTTCACTACACCAGAGGCTGTGGAATGAATAGCTTGGCTGTGTTAAGCCTGCAGATAGTCTGCTAGTTCTGCTGCCTCTCTGCCAGCTCCGAAGGTTTGTTGCCACACTTCTCTAACATTTGAATTCACATGTGAACTGGGTTTAACATCTCATTGATGTTTTTGTAGGAAAATAATGCATGAACATGGAAAAGGAATTTTGTTCCATTCCATGGGTGCTTAGCAGTATTACTGAGTCAAGTCCATTTGCAGTCAACTTTTCCTGGTAAGACTGCATGTTGGGTTCAGAAAAGTGCTCTGCACAGCGTATGCAGTTGAATTATCTACAGTATGTTACCAAAAACCTCAATATCCACTCCCAGAACTTGCTTTCTTCCTTTAGAGGAATATTTAGCAGAGAAAAAAGGCTGTGTTCTGCTGTAAGCAAATCAGTACAAGGTGATACAGTATATGTGAAGGAATGACCCAGCTATTTTGGCAATAGTAAGGAAACTAGCTTCATACCTTTGTTTGAATATGGAAACCATTACAGTCTGTGGTTCAAAGAAGGAGTTGTCAAGTAGAATCACAACTTTGTTTGGGTCATCTGGAGGTAGAATTGCCAGGTGTTCAAATATGAATGCAGAAGTCTCTGTCTGAACCAAAGACCTAGTCTCTTGCAGTGTAGGAGTACTGAGAATATGAAAGATCTCAGTATGTGCTCTAACTTTTGGCTGCTGATGTAGGACCATCCTGTTACTATAAGCTACATAAATGCTTAATGTGTTTTTGTCCTTTTAAAGAAGTGTGACAACAAGTCTGAAGCTGTTAAAGGCATGAGGTCAGTTGTCAGCTTTGCAAGACTAACCTTGAACAGTGGGTCTTCTCTATGATGTGTATGAACATGAGGTACTCTTATTATATCCTTTGTCATCTCCCAAGTAAAGAAATGTCTGGCTTATACATGCATTGTGAAGGGCATAGAAATATTGCTGCTAGATTAGCAGTGCATGTAGTAAGGGAGCTTATTTTGTCTCAACAACACTGTGTAAAAGCTTGATTTTATTTTACTATATACAGGTACTTATCTAGGTAGGGATCAAAATGTCTTACCTTGCAGTATAGTCACCAGCATGGGCGACACTTTGCTGGTTTCTCTTTGAATTGGTAGAACTTACAAACTTGGCAGGGAAAATTTCTTGTTTCAGTTACAGAATATTTATCACCACAGTATTTTCAGGACTGAAGGAAATCTAAGCCTCTGAAAGAAAGCTTGCTGAACTGTGCGTCTTACATTTAAGTATTACAAAATGAATGTTGTATGTACCATTGATGCTGTTTTCAGGCAGTAGGTCCTGCAGCTTGCTACCCATCTTGTCCTTTCCTTAGTCTCTCCATTATTGTAATGGACAGACTAAGGTAATTAGTCTTGTAATTCCCTTGTTCTTGAGTCAGTGGACTTCGCAGAAGATGCAAACTGCCGTTTTCCAAGGGCTGCATAAAATTATTGGCCAGTATAAACCGTTGTTTGATGGGTAGCTGTGTTTAAATGGTGTGTAAAGCATACTTGAGAAAGTAAACTTCTGGTAAAATCATGGTTTGGATCTATATCTGTGGTATTTATAGTACAGTTTGGAAGAGGAAGTATGATGTAAGTGTGTTGGTAAGTACATGAGGGTGTGCTTCTTGAGTTTTTTAGTTCTGAGATTTCTTTTACCCGTTATATACTGAGCTGCCTGCTTACAACTATCATTTCCTTCTCTGCCGACATCTTTTCCACTGACTGACACGGTGGGTTATAGAGGAATTATTCCGCTATTTTTTGTTCACTTGAGGATCTCTGCCCAGGAGTAGAATGATCCAGTTACGATCATCTGACAGTTTTGTAGTGATGCAGTACATCGTCCAGTGCTATAGGACTTGAAGTGGAAACCTCGTGACAAGCTGAATTGGCAATGCCAAAAGCTTTTATCGTATGCCATATTAGCTGCTTAGTTATGTTGCTGTGGGGCTACCAGCTGCTATCAAGGATGAAGAATAAGTCATACTAACCTTGCTCCCCAAAAGACTTAACTGTTTCTGTCCTGCGCAAAAAGAGTAATAAAAAGTAGACACCCTTGTTACTGCAGAATTCATGTACTCCTATCTACATACCAACACCTCCCACACCTTCCTGAGCAACAGAAAACCCACTACCCCCTTGCCAGCTGTCAAAATCTTCAGCTTTCTCTTGAGAGCATCAACACATAGTTAGTCAATTCAAACATGAAAATGTGCAGCACATTAAAACTTAGAATTCGAATGGTGTGCAATAAATTGAACAAAATGTGAAGAATAAGAGGCTAATGTGGCTGGTCTAGGGGAGGATAGGAAAAGTAAGTGTTTGGGGGAATAGTGCTAGTTTTTTCCAGGATCTCTACTTCTTTAGCCCAGCAACATGTATATGTTCTTTTTGAATACAAGCTGGAAGTTTTTTCATGTGTACCCTGCTGAAAGCTTATTATGAGTGTATTTCAAATAAAATTACTGGAGGCACATCTTTTTAACTTAAATGTTCTTCTTAATTATTATTTGTGTAACAGTACCCTTTGCCATAGCAACTGGGGCTCTGGCAGTTTTCCAGAGGTGGTACTTCTGTAGCTGTTATACACAAGTCTGCTTAACAGCTCTAGAATTTGAGGACTTGGACATATGATAGATATAAATTAAATCATTTACAGCTAATAAACATAATTGTTCTAGCAAACAAATCATTAGTCAAAGTGCCTTGTATGAAGAGGATACCAGAGAATTTTAATTGGAGAATAAACTGAACAACAAAGTTAAATGGCAGATTTTAATACCCTGGTTATGTATTTACTCTGAGAAAAGGTCAAATTAGTCCCTGTAGGAAAAATTTTAGAAAATAGCAAGGGTCCAAAAGCCTCCAAACTGTAGAAAAATGTGCTATGTAGGTAACTAGCATGATGTGTTGTCAGTTTTTGAAAGACAAAGGAAAATGTGCTATATTACTCACACTTCTGAAATGCTTTTGGATGTGCTTCTGAGAAATATGTGTATCGCTAATTGTACATTGTATAACTCAGAGTAAGACCGTGGATGATGTTTGCTTATCCAGTGGTGTTGAATAGCCAAACACCAACCAGATTGCTGACCTTTTTAGCTTTGGAAAAGGTCTTTCCTAACATAAGATTTTAAGTCCGAGGAGGAAAAAAGAAAGAGGTGCAGTGAAGCATGTAATTTAGGATGACCTATTCAGTTACAAATCCATTAAAAGTCTTAGTCTTAGATGAAACCATAGGATAACTGTCCAAGTTCAGATAGGAAGGAATGAAGAACGTCCTACACACACACACACAAAAAAAATCTGTGGCTAGGCATCTAGATCTAGCATTTTTGTAGGAACATGCATTTGGATCTTAAATCTTTAAAGCTACAGTGGGCAAAAAACCCCTGATTTTAAATGAAGGTGCTGATGCAGTAGCAATTTTAAGGCTTAGTAGAAAGATGAGTAGCATAATGTGTTGATCCTGGAGTTTCAGTTGGAATGTCAGAGCAGATCCTTCTGATAGGGCAGTGGTACTGTGGTAAAATTATGGTCAAGTGAAGTAAATAACTAAAGCATGTCACAGAATTTCTGTGTATGGCAATAGGGACTGTTATATCAACCAGCTGACCGTTGTGGTGACAGTGATTGTATAATGATGAGGGAGTTAAAAATCACAGTAATAATGATAAACTTTGATTACCTCCATGTAGGTGAGGTAAAATTTGGGGCATGATGGCAAAGACTGTTTACAGGTGACATCAAATAATGTTCTAAAACAACTAATCTGAGAACCTACTATAGAAGAAGTGAAAACTACATTAGACACCCCCTTGCTTATGCAGAGGAGTACAGGAGGCTACTGAAAACTGAGGCATCTTTCTGAAAGTGAGCCCTGTTCAAAGAAGGAAGATAGGAAGATGATCTCTAGGAAGTGAAAAAACATCACAGTAAGGCAGAAATGAGTTATTAAGGAACCATGGGCTAAATGTAAATGCTGAAACTGTGAAATACAGTTAAAATATCTGAAATAGATATGTTAGAAGAAGTTTACCGGAAAATTACTGAGACTGGTAGATGATCAAGATGTGGTAGATAGTCAAGATGTGATCTGGCCACTCGGATAGGAGAAGGCCGTTGCAGGAAAACTGTTGTCTCTATAGTAGTGTTCAGTGCAAGGGGGATAAGGTAGGCTGCCACATCAGACCCTTTCTTTCCAGGAGATTAGCCTGGAAAGCTGTCTTAAATTGGAATGCCAATAGAGGAAGCTTTTGAATAAATCAATACATTGAACAATAATAAATTGTTAAGGCTAAATGGTATTTATGCAGCAGTTCTAACTGAGCTCAGATACAAGGTTGCTGAGATCTTACTTATGGTGTGTGATTTGTCACTTAAATCAGCCTCTTCACTGGAGGAGTGAAGGGTTACAAACGTGGCACTGTCTTTTGTGTAGGTTATAAGCTACAAAACAGTAAGATTATCTTTTGTGTAAACCAGTTGCAGTCATACTAAAGAGAATCAGTGGACATGAAGAATGTTGTGATATTTTGAAGGAGAGGTTCATCCCTATGAGAATGTTACGTCTTTCAAACCTAGAATTCCTTGGAGTTTGTGGTGAAGGTGAACACAGATCCAGTCCATATGGGACTGGATCTTCAAAAGCCTTTACCAAGGTTGTTCTGCTTTTATAACTTAGCTGTCTTAAAGCTGTCTTAAAGTCGGTGTTTCAGAGAGAGAAAACGGGATAAGAATGCATTGTCTCTGCACAGTGAAGTTAGGTCACTGCTGTGGTCTCCAAGGATCTGTACTGTGATAAGCGTCGCTGTCTGGTCTGTTTGAGTAATCCAGGCAATGGGGTGAATAACGCCATACCAGAGTTTGCTGATAATGCACAGGCATTTGGGGTAGAAAAATCTAAAGCTGAAGAACTTACAACTGAAGATTTGCAAAATGATCCTACGACACTTAGTAACCAGATGATAAAGCAAGAGGAAAACAGTTCCATCAAGCTTATGAATGATTTAGAAGAAGTGAAATGGGAATGCTCTTGCTGCTTCTTTATGATTCATTGCCCCTTAACTATTGTAATTTACACACAGTGGGTTTAAGGCTGATTTCCTTTTTTTTTTTTTTAACACCATGTATGGTTAAACTGTACAACTTGTGTGGAGGGGCCATAAATATGAGTTCAGAAAAGTAGTAGTAGCATTCATGAAAGGAATCCCTAAATCAATACTTTCTGGCATTTGAGAGCATCTACCAGTGAAAGGCTACTTTAAAAACATTGTTGTTGCACCTGTTTTTGTTGTTGTTGTTTTTGTTGTACGCGTTATTGGCCAAAAACAAGATACTGGACTAGATGGCTTTTTGGCCAGTTCTTGAACTGAAATTCAGTTCAAGATGGAGCTGTGTGAATTGAATTGTCTGCCAGTAGATGTCTGCGGTCATGTTGGATGTAAAGCTCTCTAGAGTCAGTAGAGCTTGATGAGCAGTGTAGCCCGCTGTAGACATCCAGGCTTGGTTTACTTGCCCAGAGTAACCTGCCTAGCTGCCAGCTGTTCCGGTAAGGCATGGATCTCCTGTCAGTCCTGTGTACTATCTGCCAGCTCTGTGTGGATGTCTTGCATGGTCTAAGGAATCCCAGGTGGCACCAGGCACTTCAGTTCAGGCAACTGAGTCATACCCCAGTGCCTAGTCTACTGAATCATGTGCTACATTGACTGTACTGAGGGAGCTGGAGTTGTTTAGCCTGGAGAAGAGGAGGCTCAGGGGAGACCTTCTCACTGTGCACAATACCTTAAAGGAGGCTGTAGCGAGGTGGGGATCGGTCTCTTCTCCCAAGCACTGACAGGAGGAAATGGCCTCAAGTTTTACCTGGGGAGGTTTAGGTTGGATATTAGGAAAAATTTCTTCACAGAAAGGGTTGTGAACTATTGGAACAGGCTGCCCAGGGAAGTGGTTGAGTCACCATCCCTTGAGGTCTTCAGTTTGGATTCAGAGCTTAGTGACATGGTGGACTTTAGTGGTGGACTTGGCAGTGCCAGGTTAAAGGTTGGACTGGATGATCTTGGAGGTCATTTCCAGCCTAAATGATTCTATGATTCTATGATTTCCGTCACCTGCAATGGGAGTGTGGATGCATGCTTATAAATACCCTTTTTTTTGATTTCTGACTGAATCCCATGCTTGAACTGACCCTGTGTGACACTTAATAGTTCAGTCACTATGGTCATGTTTTTAGTGGGGGGGAAATAAGTGTGTTTTCTGTTACAGTTAGCATATATACAGGGAAGATTGGTAGTCCTTTGAGAACTGCTGTTGCATGCTTCTGGGTGTAGTACTCAATCTAGAGTCCTAGAAGCCTTGCTGATATATTTGTAATTGGAGTAGACTGTAATAGTGTGTGTTGTACCAGTCATTGCAGTCACCAAAAGTCATGAGAATATGAGTGTAGCATACTGTTTTGCTTGTGGCCAAAGCCCAGGATCTAGTCACTGGGTCTTATGGCCTTGGGTACTTGTGGTCAGCTTCTGTAATTAGAAATTGCTCTTGAAGTTGCAAAGTTTCTCCTAAGAGGAAAATGATGGGGTAGAGCAGCTGAGTTAGGGAAAAAAAAAAATAGGCTTCTTAAAGGCAAAAATTCTGCAAAGACTGTCTGTGGGAAGTTTTTAATTTGAAATCTAGTTGAAATAATTTAAATAAACATTGTGCTGTACTAGCACTTTTTTTTGTAAAGCAGTATTAGCAGCTTTAAAAAAAAAAGTTTTCTTATTAACTTTGCAATTTGTTTTCTTTCTTTTTTGTTTTCAAACAGGGACAAGGATGGTAAGCCCTGCATCTTTAAGAAAATTGCTGGAGTCTTGTAAAGATCTTTCTTTACTCGATGTGTCCTTCTGTTCACAGATTGATAATAGAGTTGTCCTAGAACTGAATGCCAACTTTCCTAATGTGTTCATAAAAAAGAGTTTCACCCAATGACTCACTACATATGCTGCTGTGGAATTCGTTTGACAGTTATTTCCTGTGAATTTGTGATGACTTTTTTAAGAAGAGTATAGATCCCCTATGAAATAGAGGAGAGTATTAATTATCTGCACAAATGGGTAAAATACATTTAAATATATTATGCATTTCTTAGAGTTGATACTGTACCTAATAATTGTTTTACTTTGTTAATTGGTGACACTGTGTGTTTTTAAATACTAGCCATATGTGTGGCTTTAATGACAAGAAAATGAAAAACATCTTCTTAAATGTCCCTTTATAGGGTGTTATACACAATAGACTATGTTAATACCTAGATAAAAGCAAATGTTGAGTATTTAGCAGTAAGAAAAAGATGGGTGCTTCCTTTTATATATATGTGTGCATATGTATATGAATGTGTACACATATACATGCACACATACTGTAGCATTTTAGTTTGGCCTGCAGCATAAGATCTTATGATCAGGCCTATAATTATTTGTTTGAAAAACTGCTTAAGCTTCTGTAAGAATGGATCGAAAAGACACTTTGTCTTCTTCCTTTTTTTGGCAGTGAACTGTATCTGATACATTTTTCTCCCTTCCTCCATCTGAAATAGATGTAGTGATGTTTTACAGTCCAGCCTAAGCGACACAACAGATAAAAGCAAGAACCTTCCACCTGAACTTATAGCAGAAAAGAAAGAGAAAATGCCAGCTGCTTCTTGGTATTGGATATAAAGTTTGAACCAGGTACTTAGTGTCATAACTGATGATGTGTAGAAAACTCCAGAGCAATTTTCTTTTCAAATTTCTGTCACGGTCAAGACTGTTGGTGTGTGATAC
Organism: Chauna torquata; assembly: GCA_013399475.1. Taxonomy (NCBI): domain Eukaryota; kingdom Metazoa; phylum Chordata; class Aves; order Anseriformes; family Anhimidae; genus Chauna; species Chauna torquata. Next base: position 18,986 of record VXAL01013309.1, on the reverse strand, counting down.
ATCTGGTTATCATGCAAAGTACCATTAAAAAATAGTACTTAGAATAATGCATTAGCAACTGTCCCTTGCACTGGAACCAAATATACTATCAAGTATAAGAACATGCATCTTTGTTCAGTAGAGCAGCAATGAAAATACAGTGGTTTTGAAACAAGGGCAATATGATTTGGTGACTGACTTGTTTTGTTCTGTTTTTCCAAGAAGTGATAGCTCCAAGTACTGTTGCACTCTCTCTCTTTTAACGTTGTTTAGCCGCTGAAAAAGGAAGACTGTGTTGATGGACAAATTATAAAGGTTTCTTCCTTTTGCACTTCCTTGGATGAAGCTTTTCTTTTTTTTCTTTAATACTGCTGCTAGAGTATGTTCCTATGTACAGTGAGAGTTTAGTGTTTTACCTTTTTAGCTATTGTTGATGAATATGGACCATGAAATACAACTTGTCATTTGATATTGGCTCCACTGTTATTGTCACGATGGCACTTACTACCTAGTGGAAGAAGAGGGAAAATATTTTATCTGGCAGAAATGCGTTTTTGCAGTGAAGATCACGGGCAAAGAATACTTCAGTTTATGCAGTAAATAACCATCCACTAGTAGAGGACTGCTACAAATTGTTAAAGGTTTGACAATCTCTGTGACTCCTGAATGAACACTCTGATCTCTTTGTGCTGGTGCCAATACTTTATAAACCATGTCATGAAACAGCTAGAAAACATTTATCTGATTTTATAAAAAGACCAGACCTTTTCTTCTGATTTTAAATTTTACAGAATCTTGTGGGAATTCCAGATCCAAAGAAGGGCATGCATAGTAGGCTTTTTGACTTTTTTCCCTCCACACAGATGGCACTGTGGGATTTCCAGCTATATTATGGCATTCCATTTTTTTCAGTAAACTGGACATTGTCAGAGATCTTTAAATTCAGATATTTTTTTCTCGACTGGCAAATGTCAGCTTTGGCATGATTCTATGTGAGACCTCATTTGTTTCAATCAAGTTTGAGTTGATTTATTTTTCTGGGAACTTAACTTTTAATATTTTTTTAATCTCCAAGTAATATTTTTCATTGTAACTGAATATTAAGCATTATTGTCCTAGTTGTAGGAGAATGCAGGTTCAGATAATGGGAGTTTACAAAGAACAGTATTTTAAAACAAATGTTTTTGTTGAGAAATTTCTCAGGGTACATCTGTGTTTATCTCCTTTTTTTTTTCTTAGAGATCTTTCTTGTTTTCCACTGTAAATAAAATGGGATATGGATGAAGTGATATCCATTGTGCCTTCAAACTGGTAAACTGGGTAAATAGTATAGTGTCACTTCTGTAGCATCAGTGAATCAAATAAGTGTTTTTGTAATCATGTATGTGTAAGGGATTTCATTTTCTGTTGCTTTTTAGGCAGTATAAAGGAGGTTTAAATTGGCATTTTGTTGTTCATACTGATTTTTTTCTTTATGTTGTGCCTTCTGTTTGAAGTTCGTTTTGTCAGAAATTCTCTATTGTATCTTGAAAGATAAATTGAAATCTACTCTTTATTTGGGCTATTTAAAATGGCTATTGATAACGTAATAAAGTCAAATAGCTGAGAAATAATTGGGAAATAGTTTCATCTGTAGTTGTACACTTTAACCTTCGATCGGTGGGTTAAAAGCTCTTTTAGCTGTGGCTTTATAGCTGCAAGAAGTCATCTGGCAAAGCGAGGAAAGACCAGACTTCACATTTCTGATATTTCGAAGATAAAGAAAACAACATACTTCTAGACCTTCCTTATAAGTCACAATGAAGCAAGAATACGTCAATGTATGTTTAGTTATTTTATACTTAGGTGTGTGTATGTAGAATTTATGCATATGTGTGTATATATATATACACTTATATGTATAAATATCAAAGTTTTTCATGTAACAATTACTTTTGTGAGGTAAACGTAATAGCAAAACGTATTTTGTAGCAGTTGCGTTTTAAAATGTTGTTTTACTGTACCCGGAGACTGAGTTCCTTTCCATCTGTGCAACAGGAAAAGCTTGGGCATTAGGTGTGCAGGATTTCCTGTGTTGCTTTGCCACAGTGCCTTTTGTTTGTCTACACATAAAAGATGTTACAGGGTATGGTAGAGTGTGAATGCAAAGTCTGATAACTACTGTGGACTCTCTCCGTGTGAAACAGTCATATAGAGGGAAATTTGTTCTAGTTTCATTTAATCCAAAATGAATGATGCCAAATCAGTCAGAGGAATTTAATTATTCTGGAATTGGGTCGACTTACAGTCAACCATCCCTCAGTCACATTATCTAAATTCTGCTTTTAAGGATATTCCTTTTTTTTTTTAATCTTGTCCTTTGATCTCATCTGTCTTTCTGAAGCATTGTAAAAGATGTGCTTGCTTTGGCAACAGATGTTAAAAATATACATTGCTAAAGTGTCCGGTAAAAAAAAAAAAGGCAGCTTGCTCTGAATTTCTCCTGTTCTTAAACTAGAGGGGGATTTCTGTACTATGTGTATGAAGTTAGTGTGGGCTGTCATAGAGGGAGATATGTCATTCATTTTTCTGGTAATTTTAAAAGTTAATATGAGAATTTTGCTACTTAAAACATCTTCCCAATTGTCGAAGGTTTCAATTCAATAATGTACTTGTATTCATAATCCTGAGTTGTCTGGCTAGACTAGATAGCTCTCTGGACATGGATGGAGCTGCTTTTGTTTAAATTGTGGACTCAAATACATTAATGAGCAGAACTTACATAGACGAACAGTTTACATAGCAGTTTGGACCTTTTAAGCCCTATGTACTTAGAGGTCCAAATTTCAGACAGATAAAGAACAGGGGAAACCCATTGTATTTATTGTCTGCTTCTTTCCTTAGGGCTGTCATGCCAACTTTTCCAGACATAAGATGTCCAGTAATCATGGTACAGAGTGAGTGGAATTCATCTCGCTGAGTGCTGGCTATCTGAAAGTTAGACATTTGGTTTACGGGAGGAATCTGGGCACCTCTAGAGAGCTATTAATCTCCTCCTAAGATAGATATTTAAGGAAAGTAGAATGAATCATTTTCTGGAGAGTCCCTGTGGAGACTGTGGAAGCTGTGATTTAGCTCGGGTTAGATACTTTTCTTTAGAATATCAAACTGAGATTAATTCCATCCAGTGTTGTACTACCTGCCTTGGAATAGCAAAAAACAAGACTGGAACAACATCCATCCCCAAATGTCAAAACCTTCTAAAATCTATCCAGAAAGAAAGAAACTAAAGAGATGCTGACAACTTGAAAAGTCAGTTTTTTAAAATGCCAGGGTCTACTTCTGCTCTTGAGTCCTTTGCCAATGCCTGTGGTGTCTTGTCTTTTTTTTTTTTCTTGAATTGAAATGCATCCCCTTTCTCTGTTTTAGAATTTCATGTACCTAACTGACTATATGTATAGTTCTGTAAATGCATGAAATTAACTGGAAAACATAATTAATATATTGCAGTTATTTTGATAATTTTTCATATTGCTACAATTAAAACTCTGACTACTTTACTGTTCTCCTGTCATTGGCAATGTTACCCACTGTGCATTTGCAAAAATTGTGTGTTTAGTCCTGGTTCTTACTGTGTGTACTTATTGCATCTTATGGGATATGTTTTCCATATCATATCTGCAGGACTACTAAATTTACAAAAACTAGATAAAATGTAGCATTTTATTATGTGGAGCTAGGGGGCGGCTTTATGTATTGATTTACATGTTCATTATTACTCTTCTGCAATGATTCCATAAGTTGTAGCTTTTGATATTACTAGGCTAAAGATTCCTGGTTTAATGCATCTGTATGTGCTATGTTAGATACAGTCAACATTTTTCCAAAATAAAAGTTTGTCTTTCGCTGAGATGATAACTTATTTGATTTCAGATTTCTGACTTGACAAATCCAAGAAGGGCTCTTTATTAAATAAATACTACCATGCGTGGGACAAGTTGTGATAGCTGACATCAGGGAGGGTCAAGGCATGAGTCTCGTGGGTGAAGGACCTCATGATCTTCAAAGAAGGGCATTGGCAAAAGGTGGCTCTTTTTAAGAAGATTCCGCCTCAGTAATAGCAGACAATGGTACCATTTATCTTTTTAGCTGATGGATAAGGTACTGTTACCTTAGTTCGAATTGTGTAGCTCTAGCTTGATCTGGTTTTAAAAATGATGTCTGTTATGACAGACATCCTAAGTTGGAGAGAATCCTGTGTGAGAAATGAAGTTTCTCTTGCATGTTTTGTTCCCCTTTTCTAAAAACAAACAAATAATAATATATCAAAAACCCACTATTTAAAATCTACTTTTCCGTAGAAAAGTAGATTTCCTAAAGAAATACCAAATGCCAAGAAAGTTGAGGAAAGAAGCAAATGAGACTTCTGAGATAGTAGGTATGGAAATTCATGACCAGAGTTATTTATGGACATGAAAGTAAGTGCATTGTTCTAGATCAGCAGTTACCTCTCTCAGAAATTTAGTTCCCTGTATAATTTCACATCCTTACACTTCTAGGTCAAGATTCAGCATTCAGACGCTGTTAATATTTAGGTTTTGTATACATGCTTATGCGGTAGTTCCCGATGTCTCTTACCTTGCTGTTTCATTTTTATGAACTACATAAAAATATTCTTTTCTTCACCTACTACTGCCTACCTGCATTTTTTTCTTTCAAAAAAAAAAGGTACATGTACACTCAGACGCATGCAAGATTTAGTTGCTTAGTATTTTTGCAGTTTGTCCTTTTTGAGGAAAAACAAACTGCAGTTTTTGAGTTAACAGTGGTAAAGAGAAGGCTCTGGAGAAGAGAAAGCTTGGGTGGTATCTCCAATGCATAGGAATACCTGATGGGGGGAATAAGTCAAGGGAGCCAGGCTCTTCTCAGTGGTGCCCAGTGCCAGGACAAGAGGCAGTGGGCACAAACTGGAACGCAGGAGGTTCCCTCTGAACATCAGGAAGCACTTCTTCACTGTGAAGGTGACTGAGCCCTGACACAGGTTGCACAGAGGGGTTGTAGAGTCTCCCTCTTCAGAAATCTTCAAAAGCCACCTTGACATGGTCCTGGGCAAGCAGATGGCACTGCCTGAGCAGGGTGTTGGGGGTTGGACCGGATGACCTCCAGAGGTCCCTTCCCACCGCAACCGCTCTGTGACTCTGTAAAGTGAGGCTTGCACTTCGGTTGTTCTGTTTGCTTCAGAGTACTGATTGCTGAAGATAATAGAGGGGAAAGAGGAAGTAATAACTATCTTAAAAAATGTGCAGTGTCAAGAGTATTCACAAGAATCTTGTTAATTTGCCCTTTTTTTTAAGAGAAGTAATATTTTGGTTTAGGTTAGTGAGAAAATCCAAATGTAACATTTTAATAAAATTTTGGTAACATATTCAACATACAGTTCTGTAGTGTACAAACCGCACCCGGTTATTTTATGATAGTATTATTGTCACTCTGAAGTCTGAAAGAGCAAGGACTAAGATAAATACCCCTATTTTTGGGTACTGACAACAGCTTCTGTTTAGAAACTAAGTTGCCTGTAGTACATTAAGAACTGTTTGGTTTGTGTGCTCTTATTTTTAGTATTTGTTTACATAGAGCTTATAATAAATCGGGATCACAATGGCTTGGGTGCTAGTTTTTTCTGCTTACTCTGTTGGAAGCTTGAGTATAGTGGTTAACTGTTCATAGCTTCAAGATGTGAAAATTTGAATTCAGATGAAAAAGAGGACAAAGTTTATGAAACACTAAATTGTCAGAGCACTTTAGGGAGATACTGTGTATAATGTGATGAATTTACTATCCTTTGTGTGTTTATTTACCATTGTACCATTGTCAAGAGCTGTTGGCTAATGACGATTTTGCTGTCAGTACAGTCGTCTGCTTACTGCCAATAGATCGGTTCTCTCTATTGAGCGCTGGTCTACTTACGCTTATTTTCCTCATGGCAGTGCCAAAGACTTCTGCACCATGTACACTACTCTGCATTGAATTAATAAATAGCAAATTAATAAATAGCTATTTGGTTGTGATTTGGAAACTAATGGCTAGTCTATGCTTGGAGTTATTTTGGAACAGTTGCCAAAAATGAATTAAAATAATCAGGAATTAGTGTGTTTGCAGGGGGACCTTGCACTTTCTGATTTAACTTTCACTTACAGACAAGTCCTAATTACCAGCTGTCCCTTGAGCCATCTTAGTGAAATTGATTTGATGATCTCATCCTAGTTCTTCCTAGTGAGCATAAAACCACTACAATTCTTCAGCGTCTTGTGGCTTTTTGCATTCGTCTTCTCAACAGGCTTATAGTGTGGCTGGGGTGTGTTGAGACTGGCCTGATCTCCGCAAGTGATGTGTGTGAAATGCCTGGGGAAATCATCTGCTCGCATTTATGTGTGTGGGTGAGAAGGAATGGCATTTCCAGGCCTTCAAACTTAAATATCTGAACCCAGCACCTGAATTCATTTAGGAAGGATTCCTCTCTCCTTGTTGCCCCTCAAATAACCAGCAGCAAAATACTTGCATGTGTTTGACTTGATACTTTTCTCCATTTTCTGCTGCCACAATGGGAGTTTGACAAACAACAAACTGTTACCTCTTAAAGGGACTAATTTATATAAAAGGTGGAAGAGCAGCAGTAGAGGGAACAGTCCTGGACAGTATCTGTAAATAGTTCTGCTATACATGCAAGCAACACAAGCAAGTTATGCCTTTTTTAATAACCAATCAAGAAGGAAAAAGGGATAACTGGCCCTAAGCACGTTTTCTATAGTTGGAGGATATTTCTATCATCTCATTTTAAGTATCTAGGGTAGGTACCAAAGTTAGGAAATTAGTCTTCTAAGATCTCTTCTCTCTGAATAGATATATTCTTCCACAGGGCAATTCAGATCAGGAGATCAGTCTTGAACTGACGTCTGGAGAAGCTGAAGTCCATGTAGACCACGTGAAACTGCTGTTGGAGGCTAATTTCCTGAACTACATAGCCTGTCCTAGCACATGTGGATTCAGAGGAAGAGGCTGCTTATCCATTGATACTCTATTAGTCCCCTAGCTTCTCCTGCTTCCACCAAAGGCCACTGCTTTCTTTGCTCTGTTGATTGAACTCTATCTGATGGCTTCCTACAGAATGTCTTGGCAAAAACTAGAAAGCCTTTTGTTTTCTACTATTTAAGTGTTTAAAACTTTTTAGCCTCCCAACTTGGGTATTAAAACCAGTGGAAGGGAGCAGGCAATAAACTTTCACTAGTGAGAGTATAACAAGAAGTAGGTGAGAGCATGTTGGTTGTGCAAATGTCTTGATTTGGATTAGCGTAAATGAGGATAGCCACTTTGGGTTGTGTTTTAAAACTCCGTAATTTTCCTCTCACTACTGCATCCAAAAAAAACCCGTCCAAACCAAGGTTGTTTATTTTCACCTCTTAATGATGGTTCAAGCCCTAATGCTGCTGTGAACATACGAGAACATATGCAAGTCCTACTCTGCTTCGATAAGTTTCCTAGCTAAGGTCCTTTGAGAAGCAGACACTGGAAAGTTTCGTTTAGAAAAGCTAGTAAGAACACATTTAAGGTATATGGAAGACTGGTTAGCAAAACCAAAGGCAGGAGGTGGGGGGAGCAGTTTATAGATGTTGTTCATGGCTGTTTCCTGATGTTAACCTACATGGGCCCACGAAGCTGACGTCCACTTGTTTTGCACAGTTGCAGCCCTAAATATGGTGAGTGTTCCAAGAGCTGTGTCTGTTTGTACAGCCTTAGATACCGAATTTGTTCTCTGTGCTATCATCAATGTCATACACATTCAACATTCACCCCATGTTTCATTTTGTGCTCCGGTTAGTATGCTAGCAGTGTTTACCTCAGTGCGTTCTGTATATTTGTTCTTAATATTCTCCTCTGAGGCTGTTTTTACTTGACCACATTTCAAAACGACGTTTTGCCCCCTCTCGCTATTCTGCTTGACCAATAGTGAACTGAAGGTACGTTATTAGTGCATTATTTTTGTACGGATTTGACTACTGCGTCTTCTCTGTATAAAACCCAAGGTCTCTGTGCATATGCAGACGCAGCTCAGGCCCAGATACCTGGCTCCTCCTTGTCTGAATACCTTCGGCACATGCCACTTGACATGTGCTTGTGGTATAAGGTGTCATACGACACAGGGGTTTTACCTGCACACACACAGAACAGAGAGGTTACCCTATATTTATAAGTAATTTAATTTATTATGGAGAAGTCTAATGCCTTATATTACTTATTCAAAGATAGTTTCTTTTTATTTTAGAAATTGAATTACATATTTATACATCAATTAGTTCTATTTAGTAAGTTAAGCCTATTTTATTGTGATACGCTGAATCATTTAAAGTGTCGTAACAGTGTGGTACAGTTTTATTCTGTTACTGCCAGTATAAAGAAGTTGGAATTAATGTCCTCACTGAGTTGTCAGTGTCTGCTAATTCAGAGATGGCAGAAATGTGATGTGTGACAGAAGTGTGAATATATATTCCACCTGTAATATTTATCTTGCTTTGCAAACTTAATTTGTATCCCCTTGACTATGTTGCCAAATACCAAGTGTATGTAAAGTAATGAATAAATAAAACAAAATTATTTGTCTACGTTCACTGGCCTTTTGTGCACTCATTTAAAAACAGTGCGATAAATCAGAAAATACGATGTATTAGAAGAACAGTTTGAGCATGTTTTTATCACTGTTCATTTTGAAATGTTATTCCTGAATGTTCTCAGATACAAGTTAGTGAGCTTTTTTTTTTTAATGTGTATTATTGTTTAGTATTTAGATTACTGTAGCCCTATTAAAGCATGTAGATCTAGGTGCATTACACAAAGTAAATGCTTCACTGCCTGAAACAGTTTGTGATCTAGGTACAGAGCAAGAGACAACAGATGGATATAGACAGACGGGATATAAGGCAGAATATGGAGATTAGAATGTACCAAGAAGCCTTCAAGAAAAAAAAATAATTGTTGAATTTCTTTCAAGAACAACTTCCTGCTCGAACACGAATGATGTTACCATAAAGTATTTTTAATCCTTTTAATTGGGTAGTTAGGTAATTATAAATTTGTGACTAAGTGCTGTGGAACTCAAGTAAGATGATAGTTTGGCAAAGATTTCAGAGTTCTGTTGCTTTGAAAATGGGAAACAGAAGGTAACAGGTTATCAGCCAGACTCGATTTGTCCAGGACAACTGGGTACTGAACTGGAAGTAACTGCTTTGGTAGACTTTGTCCTCCTTTTTTCATTGTTTGTTTACTGATTCAGATTTACTTACCAGATTGGTGTTGATCTAATCAGTGACCATTTTCTTCTAGACAAAGTTTATTAATAGTGTTTGCTGGATTTGCCTGCTACTATTAATTGTTCGAGACAACACTCCTGTAAAAACTGCTAAAAGAAATACTAAGCTTTGAGTTGTTTTCTTGTGTCTCTAAGGAAACTTTACTTAAGACTTCTTTTAATCTCCAGCACCTGCAGAAGTGTCCAGCCTCACTTGTGTGCTTTTGTATCACGACTTTGCCTCAGGCCAGTAACGCTTCAAATGTGCTGAAACTATCTTCTAGCACCAGCTTACAGCTGCTGTTGTTCTGATTACTGAGAAGTGTAAGAACACTGGTTCTGTGCATCTTGGACAAAATACAGCTGACTCTTGACACATGTGAAGTACAGTTTCAGACTTCATATCTGTCCCTGGTTTTGACAGATACCAGTTTCTCAGTGCTGCTTCTGCAGTTTTGATAGTTCACACACATAAGTGGAGGTGATCAGGTGGCTTTTTATTTCTCTGTGTGGTACTTCTGTTAATGCAAACTGTTAAAAAAAAAAAAAAGATAAATCCAGATTTTAAAATATTTCAGGATTTCTAGATTTTAATGCCTGAGAGGCTGTAATACACTTTATCACATTATTATTTGGCAGGAGTGCATTATTATTTGGGGATGCAAAAGCAATTACAAGTTCTCAATATCTATATAGTTTCACAAGTTATCAGTCCAGAGGGACTGAGGAACGTTTAATATTCTGTGAAAATGTTCAGAAAATGTCAACGTGTCTCTGTTACTTTAAGATGCAATTGACAATCTTAATTGAATTTAAGTAAAACAATGTGGATCTGATACCATGCATGCTGCAAATGTTTATTCACTGGTAATATCAAATGTTGTCATATACAATGCAGACGTTTGTTCCGATAAGTAGATTTTAATGTAACACTTTCCATTGCAGTTTTGAAGAGCTAGCAATACAAATGCTCTGCCGCGGTGACCATGCAGTTTTGAACTGTCAGATTTCCCAAGGAGTTGAAATAAGCGCAACAGCATTCTTGTAACAAGGTTGTATCCGTTTCCCTCACACACATGATTATATTTTACTGGGGGGTTTATTTTTCTTAAAATAAAATAAAATAAAATAAATGCTCAGGAGCCATAGCGAGGATTTGCATACCCCTTCCTTCAGTCATGTTGAGGCAATGTGTTGCGGGATGCCCCATGGTTTTGAAGTGCCGGGAGGGAAGGGGAGCACCCATGTTTACGTGTGCGTGAGCAGGCTCAGGCGGTGCTCTCCACCTGAACAGGAACCGGTGTACCAAAGCATTCTCAGGCCAATAGGTCTCCAAGTCCTGTTTGCGACCAGTGACAGTCTGCGCAGTTCCTTAGTAAAAAGGTTAAATCATCTTTAGAACTGGCTTTGTTCACTGGCTACAAGCTCAGCGCTTGACCAAAGTCCACTACAGACCAGGGAAAAAAAAAAAAAAGACATTAAATATTCCAAAAAATACACCAAATGTGATAGAAAGATGTGACTGACAGTTCCGCTTAGGTTTTTGTTCCTGATGCTTGTATCCAATAGTGAACATCAGCAATCTGGGCAGCTGTTATTTTAACACAGGAGGCCTTGCACAGAAGGATCGAGAACACCTTGTCTAAATGAGTCTTATTAGCAGTTGCTAAAAATTATCAAAAGCAGCTCTGAGCTAATGAAAACTGGAATAGGAATTTAAAAAAAGCTGCGTTACATCTAAGAATGTGTGATTGATGTAAGCAATTCTCATTCTTGCTTCAAGATACTGTTGAAAATGGTTTAGTCTGGTGTCTGCTATCACTTTCCAACACCTGTTCATGGGGATCTTCTGCCGAAAGCAGCTGTTTCTGAGCAGTGACTACAGCAAAATGTCAGTGCTAAACTGCTTAATTGGGCATTTTGAAAATATCTAAAATGATAGTGTTTGGAGATGAACTTTACAGAACTTATAATACAGTATCTGTTTAGGCATTTTCATCGCATTTCTGCAGTCGCTTCCATTTAGTAATTGCAAGGCATTTGTGTGCACAATTATCTGACCCATAGGGAGGGTTCACTGAAAGTGATGGCGCGCTATTTTCAGGTTTTGTATTTTTTTTTTCCATGCAAGGTATTGATGGACCTGGTAGGATGACTTAGAGTAACGTTTCTTTTCTGTAGACCTTTTCTTTAAGGTGTGCAGCCACTACCTAGTGTTGAGCACGAGGCACTCATCTTTTTTAAGTGATTGGCAAGGGTTAAAAAGCAGTGGGTAGATACAGACTTCCACTTGCTTCCACTTGAAGTGGAAGCCCTGGATTGTGTTGTTGGCTATGCTGTGCCTGCTGATTGACCTGGGGACAAGTTACTGAACTTACAATTCCCTTTCCACGTATGTGTGATCAGGTAATATTACTGTATTGCATACTAATGAGATTCATGGAGAACTTGAATGTTATGCAAGACTAAATCTTTATCTTTGAATTAGCTAAAAGAAGGGATTTCAAAGAGCAAAATACAGTGGGTGCTGGTCCAACCTGGAGATCTACAGTGCAGCTCTGATTTTTTTTTCTTCTTTTTTTACTTTTAAATAATTCAGTCTCTTCAGAGAACGACAGCAGCTTTCAAGTTAAAGTATTGATCCATTGGTGTTCTGCTGTTCTCCAAAAGGCACAGAGGCTTTCACATCTGCATCTCCACTGCCCAAGACGGCAGATCTTCAGAAAGAGGGCATAGATGGAGGTTAATGATCTACAGCTAATGACCAGGTGCTGTCTGTCACCCGGTAACAGGAAGTCAGTTGTTGCACCTTTTTGCGTTTTCCTAGATACGCAGTCCTTAGGCAGTTTTTATGTCTTTAGTTGGCAGGATCTGAGCCTGAGCTCTGGCACTTGGAGCTGCCACATCAAACTCTGGCTCCAGACTGGAGGCACACACCAGAGACTGCTTCACCTTCGAGCCTGCAGTTGATCTGTGGCAAATAGCACACCGTTCTTCCCATGTTACCTTAATTTATCATCTAAAATTGCTGAATGCAATGTCATTAATAAAAACTTTTTCTTGGATGCTGTAAGAGACTAAGTGAAAATGTACAGCCTCCTCTTTGCAAGGAAGAAGGTGTACTACCTTGCTCCTCGGCATTTTTTTTCCTCCTCAGAACAACTCTGTCTTATGAAAACACTTTTTTCCAGAAGTCTCCTGTGGACAGTGGGTTTAAATTTGGAAGCGTAAGGGAACTCCGGCTCCTTCTTGCATCTCCCAGGTGGTTAGTACCTGCTGTGGCCTCACTCTCGCGGAGCAACAGAATCTGTCCCATAGAGGCAGCAAGGCCATGTCTTGTAGTCGAGAAATAGTAATGCTAGATTTTGTCTTGCAGCTGCTAACAGAAAAGAGAAAGTGGGCCATATCCGCTAGGGATACCCTTCTGTGTTGGCTGGCAGGTTGGGATTCTGGCATTTTGCTGAGGCTGCTGTTCCTGTTTTACAACGTTCACCGTTGTCACAGCCACTTCCTCCTCTGACTCCTAACAATCCCACAATGCTGCCTTCTCACCTGAGATGCTCTGAACACTCCCACATTTGATCTCAAACAGAAAGCATTTGGGACAGCTAAGTGAAAGCGCTCCCCACTACATGTAGCGGGCTCTGGCAGTGTGCTTGGGTTGGGAGTTTAGGACCCGTGTACTGTACCGAACGCTTGTGAGCCCAGATGCGCTTAGTGAAACAGCAAGGCTCTGACCAGGGAAGCTGCAGGTAAGTGCTTTGCTAAATTTTGCTGTAATGTTTGCGGTTAGTTAGCTCACCATGACTGCTGAGGTAGCTGGTAGGAAGTAAGCAGATACATGCTTTGCTAAACCAGAGTGTAAACTGACAAACTACTTCTGAAAAAGAATTATTTCATGTTTTCAACCGCCTGTCTTTTGTCCCGGGACTCCCTAAGAACCACTTACATCTGAGCACAGACCCAGTTTCCTCACTGCTTTGTTAAAACTGGCACTGCCCCGCTCTGAAGGCTTCTAAACCTGTCAGCTACCTTGCCTACTGTAAGTTTTCTGGATGCTCTCACTCGCTTCCGGCAGTTACTGGCTCTGTGACAATCCCACTTCAGGTGAACAGCCTGCACTCTGCAGAGGTTCCCGTGAAAATCCCCCGAGGCTGGATTTGGTCAGGACTCCAGCTAGCCTCGTTTGACCTGGGGAGCATCAGGTTCGTGCCTGGTGCTGGAGCCCTGCTCAGGCAAAGGGGAACTGACGGCGCGGCCGAGGCTCGCGCTGGCCGCCGGGTTAGGCGGCGGTGCTCCGGCTGAGCGCCCTTCTGCCCTCTCCCTGCAGCGGCAGCGGCAGCGGTGCAGGAGTCATGGGGCTGGGGCAGGTGGGAAGACGGATTTCAGCCTTGCGGCTGGGGAGAGGTGAGATCTAGCCCACTCGTACGGGTACGTAGCTTGAAGCGGACTGGCCCGTGGTGCGGGGGTGCTTGTGGCTCTGCGCGGTCACTTGGGGAGATGGTGGCACCCGGGCCACGGGGCCTGGCCCCCTCCGCAGCTCCTCGGAAGCACCTCCCTGAGCGCAGGGCACGTGGGCAGGTTGTCTCGTCCGTCCTCGTGCCTGAGCCAGAGGGCCGGGCATTCATGATTTTGAGGGACTGCTCAAGCTAAGCACCTCGATTCTTCTCAAAATTACAACTGCTTGGTTTGGGATATGATTTATACACCAAGGGTGCTCAGCGAAATTGGTACGCAAGAGGTCAACGTTATCCAATTCCTCAAACCCACTAACAAATAAATCAATCCTCACTTATCTTTGAGTTTACAAAGGGTCCCTGAAACAAAGCCAGCTTCTCCCTTTGGGGGCTGAACCTCCACCTATCTGCCTGCTCTGAGCTGAGCTCCCTGCAGCGAGGATGACGTGGGCCTGAGCTGTCGTGGAAGGTGTAGCCACCGCTTACCTCTTCTGCTGCAGCCATGGGCATGGCGTGTTACTTCTCTCATCTGAACGAGTCCTCAATTGATGTTCAGCTGGAAAACAGGTTATTTCCTCCCGTGTCTGCTCATTGCTACAGTATTTGCTGTGTTCGTGGTGTGATGAGCTCTGTGCAGAATGCCTCTTTCTTCCTAAAACTTAATCTTTCTTTTTGTTGTTGTTTTGCTTTTTTTTTTTTTGTTTCAGCTCAGTTTGCTTGTTGAGTTAGCAGGAGACTTTGAGATCGTGACATGTCACTTATCTGCTCTCAGTGCACAGAAGCCTGCTACAGCAGAACGTCTGAAGGGCTTGGGTTCTCGGCGTTCCCAATATTTTCACATGTTCCGCATGCACTTGCACAGAGGGGCAAGCGGTAGTTAGGGAGCAACCTACCCGAGACAGCCGGGAGCTGCAGGCCGCTGGCCAGCGCTGGGGCTGGAGACGGCAGCCCTGCGGCCGTCAGGCGGCTGGGGCAGGCCGTGGCGGCCGCGCTGCTGGGGGAGCACCCCGCACCCACCCGCCCGCCCACCCGTGCCGGAGGGGCGCCGTGGGGGTGTCCCATCGTGGTT